>CM028343.1:76330377-76508188 GCA_016618105.1 Dendrobium huoshanense | reverse complement strand
AAAAAAAATTTTAATTATGTTATATGAAATGGTAATAATAAGGATGAAAATGAGAAAAGAAAATAAAAAGAGAATAAAGGAAAAGGGTATTGAAAAATGACAGGAGTCACCCCCTTATGGTACTGGCTGGGGACGCCGTACTCGTGCACGAAAAAGAAAAATGAAATTTCTATGGAAATGAGAAAAGGAAATCAAATGGAAAAGGTTGTACCTTTGGATACTTTGAGACGGTGCTCCTGCGCAAATCAAATGGGAAATGGAAATATAAATGAAAAATTTAAGATAACAATTGTTTCAAATAGTATAATTGAAAATATCCAAAGAAGTATAAGTTAAGGAAATGAAAGAAATAAGGTTAAGAAATGATAGAAGATATCTTAATTAATTAATTATAATGAGCAACTAATATAGTTACCCACTGAGTTTACTTAGTAAACTCAAACTACGAGTTTAAATGTTTCAGGAAATTCTTAAGAAAAGATATGGTTGAAATAGAAGAACATGTTTACAGAAGGCGACGTGCAAATGACAACAGGTAAATTTTTTTCTTTTGTGTTTAGTGGCTCTTTAGTACAAATGAAGTAGTATTGTTTAAGAAATTTTATCGTCTGACTTTTGTACCCGCCTCGTTAGATCGAGCATCCAGGCCGGGTCGTGACAAAAATGGTATCAGAGCCCAATTTTGATCTGAATCATACTGAAAAAGCCATTAGGATGATTACAAATGATTATAAGGTTAAATGTTTATGTTATGATCAATAGGAACTAAAATGAATATGAAGAAGATGAAGAAGTGGAAAGAACAACACCCAATGTTCCTGTTAATTCTGATGCATTGGCTCAAATGATGACAGCTGTGACTCAGCTAATTCAAGATTCAAGAAATCAACCATCGGGGAGTAGTAGTGGTGGTGGGATGATTATGGACAAATATTTGAAATTATTTCAAGATATGAGACCACCATTATTCAAAGGAGTAGAGGGACCAATATAGGCTGAAAATTGGTTGTTGAGAATTGAAAAGATATTAGAAGGTATGAACTGCCCAGAAGAGAGAAAAGTTTCCTTGGCAACCTTTGCACTAGAAGGAGAAGCTGAAAGGTGGTGGAGAGGGCTGTATCAAGACAAATTTGAAGGAATACCTGGCATGCAAATCAAGTGGGATGACTTCACTCAGATATTCAGAGATTGGTTCGTACCACTTACGGTGAGAAGACAGATGCGGGATAAATTTATGAGATTAGTGCAAGGAGAAAAATCAGTGGTGCGGTATGAGGCTGAATTCACCACCCTATCCAGATATGCTCCCCAGTTAATACAAACGGCAGAGGAAAAATGTCATAAGTTTCTATCTGGACTGAAGGATGTAATTAGGCAACCTCTAGTGCCTGTTGAAATTGAAGATTATGTAGTGCTAGTGGAAAAAGCTAGAAGAATAGAAGCAGACCTGCAAAATACTCAAAAGAGACGCGATTTTCAGAAGAGGAAAAATGGTGAAGTTGTGGAAATTCCTCAGAATTCACATAGTAAGTCTTTTTCACAAGGTGAGAAATTTAATTGGAAAAAGACAAAGTCTAGCAGTAGTGACAGATCAAGTGTGAATAGTTGCAGTAAGTGTGGAAGACAACATAAAGGAGAATGCTTATCTGATACTAACACTTGCTTCTGGTGCCATCAACCAGGTCATATAGCTAAGAACTGTTTTTCTCTGGGGGCAAAGACCAGCAGGAGAGTCAAAGTTGAATACTGGATCTCAGAGGAATGTTGGAAGACCAAGAACAGTGGAATCAACTGCATCTACTCCAGGATCAAGTCAAAGCCGATAGAATACTCTGCCTAGAGTATATGCATTGACTCAGAAGGATGCTAAGGATTCACCTGAAGTGATTACAAGTGATAAAAATGAGAAGTGAATGAATATGTATTATGAAAGTATTATTAAAAGAATGATGTATGTTTATGTTTTTCTTATGTAATTTTATAGGTATAATTATAATGCAAGGAATGTCTATACGGATTCTGTTTGATACAGGAGCTTCACACTCTTTCATTTCAGAAGAATTTGTTAAAACAGTTGGATTGTATGTTTGTGAGACCAATGTAATTTTAAAAGTTTTAATGCTAGATGGATCATTTATGAATGTAAATGGTGTATGTAAAGTGACTTTCAAATTAAATGAAAGAGAGTTTGAAGCCTCTATGAATGTTTTACCATTGCAAGAGTTTGATATGATATTGGGAATGGATTGATTATCAAAACATTTTGTGGTTATTGACTGCAACAAGAAAATTGTGAAGTTTAAATTTCCAGAAGGAGAATTGAAGTTTTATGGTGAGAGAGGAATTTCTTCAATGATAATCACCTATATGAAAGCATACAAATTTGTATCTAAGGGATGTTAATGTTTTCTTGCTCAAGTAAAGGATACAAATAAGGAAGTTATAGAGTTGAAAGATATACCTGTAATCAGAGAGTATCCAGAGGTGTTTTTAGATGATTGCCAGGATTACCACCAGAAAGAGAGATAGATTTTACTATTGAGTTGATACCGGGTTCAGAACCAGTGGCAAGAGCACCTTACAGAATGGTAGTCAAAGAGTTACAGGAGCTGAAAGGTCAGTTACAGGAATTGCTCGATAAGGGGTTCATCAGGCCAAGTTCCTCACCATGGAGAGCTCCAGTACTGTTTGTAAAGAAGAAAGATGGGAGCATCAGAATGTGCATAGATTACAGAGAACTGAATAAGCTTATTGTTAAGAATAAATATCCATTGCCCAGGATTGATGATCTTTTTGACAAATTGGAAGGGGCTACAGTTTTCTCTAAAATTGATTTGAGATCTGGATATCATCAGCTACGGATTTAGGAGGAAGATATAGCAAAGACAACTTTCAGAACCAGATATGATCATTATGAATTTGTGGTAATGCCATTTGGGGTGACAAATGCACCAGCTATATTTATGGATTTGATGAACAGAATTTTTAAGCCATTTCTAGACATATTTGTGATTGTATTTATTGATGACATTCTGATTTATTCAAGTGATAAAGAAAGCCACTCCAGTCATATGCAAGCAGTGTTGCAAACATTAAAGGAGAATAAGTTGTATGCCAAATTTTCAAAGTGTGAATTTTGGCTGAGCAGTGTTAATTTTCTGGGTCATGTGATTAGTGGTGAAGGGATTTCAGTTGATCAGAATAAAATTCAAGCTATATCAAATTGGCCAAGGCCAACGATAGTTTCAGAGGTAAGAAGTTTTCTTGGACTTGCTGGTTATTACAGGAGGTTTGTAGAGGGATTTTCTCAGATTGCTATGCCACTATCCAGATTAACTCAGAAAGCAGTGAAATTTGAATGGAGTGATCAGTGTGAAGGAGCTTTCCAGAAGTTAAAGAATTGCCTAATGACCGCCCCAATCTTGACAATTCCATCAGGTTCAGAAGGGTTTCAAATTTTCTACGATGCTTCCTTAAGGGGACTTGCTTGTGTGCTGATGCAACATGGTAGTGGTGGTCTTTGCTTCAAGGCAACTGAAAATTCATGAGAAGAACTACCCCACTCATGATTTAGAATTGACAGCTGTAGTTTTTGCACTCAAAATATGGAGACATTACCTGTATGGGGTCAGATGCAAAGTGTTTACAGATCATAAAAGTCTAAAGTACATTTTCAATCAAAAAGAGCTTAATTTGAGACAGAGAAGGTGGTTAGAGCTCATTAAAGATTATGACTTGGATATACAGTATCATCCTGGAAAGGCAAATGTAGTTGCAGATGCACTTAGCAGAAAAACACTTGGAAATGCAAATTGGCTAATTACCCAACAGGAGCAAATCATCAGAGATATGAAAAAGTTAGAAATTTCAGTGGTCAATCAAAAAGAGACAAAGGATATGATGTTGAATCAGCTAATGATCCAATCTAATTTGAAAGATAGAGTGCTCAACTCATTATCTCAAGATGAAAAATTTCAAGCAATCATACAAAAGGTACAAGCAGGACAATTAGAGAACTTTGTTATTGATGGAAAAGGGTTATTAAAATATAAAGGCAGGATCTGTATTCCAAATGTTGGAAGCTTAAGAGAAGAGATATTGCAGGAAGCTGACCTCTCAACTTATGAAATTCACCCGGGTAGTACAAAGATGTATCAAGAACTCAGAGGTTTATTTTGGTGGCCAGGATTAAAGAGAAGTGTTGCTGAATTTGTAGCAAAATGTATTCCTTGTCAGATGATCAAAGCAGAACATCAAAAGCTAAGTGGATAACTGCAACCCTTACCCATACCTAAGTGGAAATGGGAAGACATTGCAATGGATTTTGTAATTGGTTTACCCAGGTCAAGGCAGAGTCGAGATGCAATATGGGTTATTATTGACAGATTAACCAAATCAGCTCATTTCTTACCAATCAAGCAGACATATTCAGTAGAGAAGTTGGCAAAATTATATGTTGATGAAATTATGAGATTGCATGGGATTCCAAAATCTATAGTTTCAGACAGAGATGCTCGTTTTACTTCTAAATTGTGGAAGAAAATTCAAGAAGCTTTGTGTACACGGTTGACTTTCAGTACAACATTTCATCCACAAACAGATGGGCAATCAGAAAGAACAATTCAGACTTTGGAAGATTTAATGCGATTATGTGTTTTAGATTTTGGAGGAAATTGGGAGACTCACATACCGCTGATTGAATTTGTTTACAACAACAGTTTTCAAGCTAGCATCGGAATGACACCATATGAGGCCCTTTATGCAAGAAAGTGTAGAAAAGTAATTGGAACTGAACTAGTAGATGAGACTAATAGCAAAATCAGATTGATCAGAGACAGATTAAAGGCGGTTCAAGACGGGCAACGGAAATATTATGATGCAAAGCACCGACCAGTGGAATTCGAAGTTGGAGAGTTTGTTTTCTTAAAAGTTAGCCCAATGAAAGGTGTTCAAAGGTTTGGAAAGGTAGGGAAATTGAGCCCAAGATTCATAGGTCCCTATGAAATCATTGAAAAGATTGAGAATATGGCATACAGATTGGATCTACCAGTACACATGCAAGAAATTCATAATGTGTTTCACATATCAGTATTTCGGAAGTATGTCTCAGATGATTTAAATAGAATACAGTTCAAATCGATTGACTTACAACCTGATTTGAAATATGTTGAGAAACTTGAAAGAATATTGGATTATGATGTAAAACAACTGAGACATAGGGCAATACATTTTGTAAAAGTTTTGTGGAAGCACAGATCAGAAAGAGATGCCACCTGGGAGAAGGAAGCTGAAATAAGAAGTCAACATCCTCATCTATTTAACTAAGGTATGTGTTATTACTTGATTTAATTTTGAGTACAAAATTTTTATAAGAAGGAGAGATTGTAATAACCGGTTCGGCCCTGGCCGGTTCAGTTGAACCGGCCGAACCTATAATAATAAGCGGACGGAACTATTCGCGAAACAGAGCAGTTTTGCGAACAGAGAAGGGCGGACGGTCGGGCTTCACACGAGAGCGAGGTAGGTTTCTTCTTTCTCCAATTTTAGCAAATGATTACCTTCTAGGATAAGAAATAGCGATTCCTTTTCATTCTTATCGTTATCAGAGTGTTATTTTGGGAGAAATTTGAAGAACAAGAGAAACGGACGAGAAGGATTAAGAGAAGAAGGTTTTTTGATTTTCTTTCGGATTTCTCGTATAAATTTCCTTCCTTTACTTCATTCCAAGTGAACAATATATTTCTTGAAAGATAAGGAAGGGATTGAAGCGAAGAAAAAGAAAAAAATTTCGAGAAGAAGGATTTTGAGAGTTTGAGAAGTCTCCATTCAAAAGTGTAAGTGAATTCCTTCCAATTTTAGTTTTATTGATATTTAGAATTTAAATCAAAATATTATTTTGATAGAAGTTATTGCTTGAAATTAGGGTTTTAGAAAGTGAAAGATCAAGTCATAAGTGTTGATCCCGCGAGGATTCAACAAGAAGAGAAATTGATTCAATAGTAGATCAAGCAGCGAAGACCTGAAAAGTTTAAAGTGGGTAAATTATATTATTTATGTTTTATTTATGATTTCAATTTTCTAAATAATTGATAAAAAAAAAATTTATATTATTAAATGTTGAAGACAAACCTTTATGATTTTATAGCCTTAAGAAAGAATCTATATGTTATAAAGGTTTAAAAAGTTATGGAAAAAGAAAAGAAATCTTTATAAAAATACATGTTAATTATGTTATATGAAATGGTTATAATAAGTATGAAAATGAGAAAAGAAAAGAAAAAGAGAGTAAAGGAAAAGGGTATTGAAAAATGACAGGAGTCACCCCCTTATGGTACTGGCTGGGGACGCCGTACTCGTGCACGAAAAAAGAAAAGGAAATTTCTATGGAAATGAGAAAAGGAAATCAAATGGAAAAGGTTGTACCTTTGGGTATTTTGAGACGGGTTCCTGCGCAAATCAAATGGAAAATGGAAATGTAAATGAAAAATTTAAGATAATAATTGTTTCAAATAGTATAAATGAAAATATCCAAAGAAGTATAAGTTAAGGAAATGAAAGAAATAAGGTTAAGAAATGATAGAAGATATCTTAATTAATTAATTATAATGAGCAACTTATATAGTTACCCACTGAGTTTACTTAGTAAACTCAAACCACGAGTTTAAATGTTTCAGGTAATTCCTAAGAAAAGAAATGGCTGAAAGAGAAGAACATGTTTACAGAAGGCGACGTGCAAATGACAACAGGTAAATTTTTTTCTTTTGTGTTTAGTGGCTCTTTAGTACAAATGAAGTAGTATTGTTTAAGAAATTTTATCGTCCGAGTTTCGTACCCGCCTTGTTAGATCGAGCATCCGGGCCGGGTCGTGACAACTAAATATCTCTTATAATATGGCTTGTAATAATTCTAAAAAATCTATTAAAAAAACCTCCAACGGTTGGCCAAAAGATTCCCAATGGCTTGTCAACCTAGTCGCTGTTGGGACTATGGTTGCATGCTGGGATCTTGATATGATAACACTGTAGCCGCTTTGGTGTTTATGGTCTGGCATACTTCTTGTCATCCAGTTGAGTGATTGTTTTGGTAGTCACATTGAAATTCTTATTTTAAGTATAACTAAATAAATATAAATAATTTAACATTTTACATATGATTTTATATGTCAGCACCCTAACGAATTCAATTAAAAGAAAATTTAATTAATAAAATATAGCTTAACTATATATTTAATACTTAATTAATGTTGTTTAAAATATTTTGACAAATTTTATGAAATGTATAAAGTTCGTAGAGTTAAGGAAATTCACCAACATGAAATTGTACTTGATTAATCTATATTGAAGATATTATAATTAAGTTTATTTCTTAATTAAGATACTAATGATATAATTATTGTAATTACGTAAATAAAACTAATTTAATGCATGTAATGGAAATTTTAGAATTAGTTAAATTTGCTAATACATATAAGATCAACTTCATGATAATGAGCTAATTAAACACATGATTGTGAGCTCTAAAAGCATTGCTCACTTCTTTTAGAGATAGGACATTTAACATTTTCAGGAGCTAGCTTTGAGCAGTGGAAATGACATTGCCTAGAAATTTCTCCCTCTTGCAAGGAATTTATTTTCTTAATTATATGATTTTCCAATGGTACAAGCAGCCAAGATTTATATCTCCCGATGAAGAACAATTTCACTTAAGGCTAGAAATATTCTAAGTGCATTGCCGTAATGATTCTCAAATGTATCGTTGTAATAGCTCTTTTGGTGCAGGCAATTCATATGTTGTGGGGTATGATAATTCACTTATCAAGAACCCTAGTTTATTTAGTTAGGGGAGTGTTAGACTACTCTAGGAGGGGCCGCTTCGGGCGATGCAGAAGGGACCAGCTTAATTCTACATCAGGCGGAAGCCTAGGTGGCACCATACAGATTCCGCTCCCTTGTGGGATGGGGTTCACACATTAAGGAAGAGAGAGAGAGAGGTAGATTTGAATCTGAAGGGCTTTTTGGACTTTTGCCTTTAAATTATTTGCTTTTAATAGTTATTCTCATCCTAGGGTTAGGGTAAGGTTGAATGTTTGCTGAATTTAGGAGTTCTTGAAGTTTGCTTGGGCTCTAGCCATCGACTAGGGATTTGGGAGAGCCGAATCTTTCTCTTGAATTGAAGATCCATTATATCTAGCTTGTTTTCTTCTTCTTTTCAAATATTATTAAGATATCCTATTGATTTGCAAGGAATTTATGCAAATTCCTGCTTTGTTCTTGCTGAAATCTCAAATTTCATCAACTATTTTGGTGATTTTTGCACTTTTTTCTATCAAAGTGGTATCAAAGCATTTTCTTGGGTGGAAACATAAGTTTTCTTCACTGTTTTTTTGCGGTTGGAACTTAAATCCAATTAATGGCAGCAAAAAAGATGGATGCGTTGGAGGGCGAGATGGAACAACTCAAGGCTTGATAGAGGAAAAGTATTATGTGGTGGAGGGAAGACTATCCGCCATCAAGAACTACTTTGGGAACTTTAAAAATATGATGAAAAAGATGCTTGAGATGCAATTGAAAGTATCACCGACGATTCCTAGAGTGGAACCATGAGGGAAGGAGGTTCAGAAGGATGTCGATTAATTGTAAAGTGTTTTCCATCAAGGACAACCACGAGGAGCCCCGTTGGTGGGCTGATCGGGTTATTCCAAATGGAGGACATCAAAAAGGAGGGAAGCTAATCCTTTTGGTAGATTATCCGGGCATGAGGAGAGGCGAAATGGAGAAGGGCATGGTTGGGGGAAGCCATGAGGTCAAAATCAACCAAAAGAGGAAGTAAAAAACACACACCACCAGTACACTAGGGGAAAAATGGGGGAAGAAATCAATGGGGCATGGATGGAACGGAAAATAAGCTAAAGATGCTGGTCTTTGAATGGAAAGGATGCTCAAGGTTGGTTGTACTGGGTGGAACGTTACTTTGCTATCAATGGGCTGACTGAAGGGGAGAAGTTCATGGAGGTAGGTCTATGCTTTGAAGGGAAAGCCCTAACCTGGTTCTAATGGAGGGAGGCAAGGTATCCAATCTATGCATGGGGAAAATTTAAGGAGAGCTTGTTGGAAAGTTTTCGAGCCATCCAGGAAGGGGACCTTCACAAGCAATTCTTTGCCCTAACTCTGGAGGGGATAGTTATGTAGTACTGGGAGAAGTTTGAGCTGCTATCAAGGACACTGAGGGGGATCTCTGAGGAAAGATTGGAGGAAAATTTTATGAAGGGGCTTAGGGAGGACATACGGGCAGAACTCAGGATATTAAAACCTAAGGGGCTGAGAGAAAAGATGGAGCTGGCTCAAAGGGTGGAGGAAAAATATAAGAGAGAGAAGACCATCATGGGACATGGGAGGGGCCTATCCTGTGTTGCACTGATACGGATACGACGACACAGATACGACACGATACAGATACGGGACACGTCAATTCTTAAAAATACAGGATACGGGTACGACGCGGAAATGACATCATAATTTATAAATCATACATAAAAATTAAGAAAGCAATCAAAGCATAATTTTGAAATTACAAAAAAAAAAATGACAACAACATCATTTGTAGCCATGTAGCTTATAATATCAAAATATAAGTAAGCATTAAATGTCTAGTACAACAACAAAAGCATAAACATAAATTGTCTAGCACATAAAGTTTCAACTATTCAATAGAAGGAATGATATGATTAGCTTCTTCTGTGATTTGTCCTTGAACTTCTATATCATCTTTAATAAATATCATAGCTTTTAATTCAAGCTCATCAAGTGAAAGATTAGTAATTTCTAATATTCTCATATCATCAAGAGACTCAAATCCATCTCGGAAATGAGAGAACTTTGCTCGTAGCCGCGGAAGTAAATACGACGCATCTTTTTTTTTTTTTTTTTTTTCGGGATTTCTTTTTGTTTTTCAACTGACACGTGTATCAGATATGCGTGTCCTTTTAAAATTAAATAGTATTTTAATTGGATACGTCTTTGGCGTATCCGACACGTATCGGTGGAGTATCGGAGGCGTATTCGTGTATCGGTGTATCATATATAACACGCCTTCATAAATAGGTGTATCGGTGGAACATAGGGCCTATCGGAGTACCCCCACAACTCTAACTCCTAGAACCCAAACAATATCATTCTAGTGAGAAAGTGCCTAGTAAGAAGAGTGGTGGAGTTTGCCCGGGGGTGGGGGGGACTTCAAACGACTCATAGAAGCGGAGATGCAGGATAAGAGGACAAAGTGGTTATGTTTCAGATGTGATGAGAAGTACACGTCAGAGCATGTGTGTAAGGACATAATTCTCAGGTTCTGACCATCTGTGATGAAGAAGAAGCTGAGGAGGGAGGTGGGAGTGAGGCATTGACGGAGGAGGAAAAGTTGAATTTAGATATGATTGAGGTCTCAAACTCAGTGGTGGTGCTCACTTTGAATCATATTATGAAGTTGAGAGGAGAGATAACAAATAAGGAGATAGTAGTGCTGATAGATAGTGGGATCACTCACAATTTCATCTCAAAATAGGTTTTAGACCATATAGGGCTAAAACTGGTGGATACAGGATGTTATGGGGTGATGATGAGGATAAGAAAGATGGAGATAGGTAGAGGGGTGTGTTGGGGGTGGTCTTGACCATACAGGGAATCTAGGTGAGGGAGTATTATCTCCCATTATTGCTGGGGAGCATTGATGTCATCTTGGGGAGGAGATGACTGTAGACCTTGAGGGATACCGAGATGAATTTGGGGATGCTGACAATGGAGCTGATGGTGGAAGGGAGGAGGATGGTGATTAAGGGAGATGCAAGTCTCTCCAAAGCCATGTTGTCACTAAAAACCATGGTAAGAGCCATACAAGAGGGCGGAGGATTTCTGGTGGAGCTACAAAGTTTGGAGGGGATTAGAGGGGAGGAGGGGGGACATACCTCTTTCAGTACAACAGATTATACAACAGTTCAGTAAGGTTTTTCAGCCACCTCAAGGATTGCCTTTACAGAGGGGACAGGAGCATGTCATCATGTTAAGTGAAGGGATATCACCGATCAGTGTCAGTCCTTACCGTTATCCCTAGATTCAGAAGGATGAGATTGAGAAGCTGATCCTGAAAATGTTGGAGGCAGGGATTATCAGGCCGAGCATGAGCCATTTTTCTACCCCAGTTCTACTGGTTAAAAAGAAGGATCTAAATTTGCAATTTTGTGTGGACTATCAAGCACTGAATAAGGAGACTATGCCAAACAAGTTCCCTATTCCAGTGATAGATGAATTGCTAGATGAACTTTGTGGAGTGGCGGTATTCATGAAGGTGGTGGGCCTGATGTCGGGTATCATTAGATGGAGAGGAAGATGTTCTAAAGACATCTTTTAGGACACACGAGGGACATGACAAGTTCTTAGTGATATCGTTTGGTCTCACCAATGTTCTGCTACCTTTTAGTCCCTAATGAACAAGGTATTCCGACCGTACCTCAGTAAATTTCTTCTGGTTTTCTTTGATGACATCTTAGTATACAACAAGTCTAGTGAGGAGCATTTGGAGCATCTAAGGGCAGTCTTAGAGGTGTTAACAGAAGCATCAGCTAAGGACCAATATAAAGAAATGTTGTTTTGTACAGGCAAGTGTGGAGTACTTGGGTATTCTCGGATGGGGTGGCCATTGATTAAGCCAAGATCGAGGCAATGCTGAAATGGCCTTTATGTATGAACCTCAGGGAGCTAAGGGTTTTCCTAGAATTCATAGGGTACTAAAAGATGTTCGTGAGGGGATACATCACTATTACTTGGCCTCTAACAGAGCAACTTAAGAATGATAGTTTCTTGTGAGGAGAAGCAACTACTTTGGCTTTTGAGAGATTGAAGACTGCCATGACCATGGTTCTGGTCCTGACACTACTCAATTTCAGCCAGATGTTCGTGGTGGAGATTGATGCCTCTGGATTTGGTTTAGGGATAGTGCTCATGCAAATCACAGACCTATGACCTATTTCAGCTAGGTGTTGACTGCTAGAGCTAGGCTGAAATCAGTCTGTGAGAGGTAATTGATGGTCATTGTATTAGCTATTCAGAAGTGGTGGTTGTACTTGTTGGGCCAACATTTCATCACCAAGACTAACCAGTGAAGCTTGAAGTACTTACTAGAGCAGATCATGGGGATCGAGGGCCATTAAAGGTGGTTGTCAAAGTTGTTGGGATATGATTTTGAGATCCAATATAGGCCATGACTAGAAAATAAGGTGGCTGATGCCTTGTCCAAATGCATGGGGGAGCTCCAGGAGTTAGTCATTTCGATACCAATGATGTTGGATTAGGGGGCTATTAAGGAAGAAAGTGTGCAGGACAAAGAGTTGAGAAGGATCATAGAGGATTTGTTGAAGGATGAGAGTAGCCATCCTGGCTATTCCGTAGATGGGAAGAGACATCTATACCATGGGAAGGTTGTGCTGTCACAAAACCTCAATTTATATTCCGCACTTGCTACAGGAGTTCCACAAGAGCGTTATTGGAATTCACTTTGGTATACAAAAGACATACAGAAGATTGGCTGCTGAATTATATTAGAAGAGGATGCACAAAGATTTAGAGGAGATGGTGGCTAGGTGTGAGTTTTTTTGCAGGAACAAGTGTATGACTATGGCTCCATGCGGGCTATTATAGCCTTTGACCCTTCCAAGCAAAGTATGGGAAGAGGCCTCTATGAATTTCATAGATGGGCTACCCCGATTGGAGGGGTTCACAGTTATTCTTGTGGTGGTGGACAGACTAAGTAAATATGATCATTTCATTCTGCTACGACATCCTTATATGGCAGTAACAGTGGTGTCGGCTTTCATTAGAGAGGCGATCAGATTGCATGGGATACTAGAGTTTGTAGTGTTCGATCGAGATAAGGTGTTTCTCAGTTACTTTTGTAGGGAGTTTCTCAGGTTGCAGGGGACTGTATTGAAGAGGAGCACCGCTTATCACCCTCAGACATATGGGCAGACGGAGGTGATTAATAGGAGCTTGGAGACTGTTGACCCCTAACATACGATCCTTTCCTATAAGTAATCTCATCAGTAGAGGCAAAGCCGAGTTTGTTATGTAGTGGTTGAGGGAGCCACCAAATGAGCCTCGGACAAGTTCGTACAGAAACATTTCTCTTTTATCTATAGTGAGCCATGGTGGTATGGGAAAGACAACTCTCCTACAACATGTTTATAAAAATGAAATGACAAAGGAAATTTGATCTTAGAATATGGGTTTGTGTTCCCAACAAATTTGATAAAAAAAAAATATAAAGCCATTGCAGATGTGTTGGAATCTCTAAAGCGCCGTTGCGTCCGGAACGTCGTTGACATTAAGAGTCTACATTTTATTTGATCAAATTGGATCATTTGAGGTGGTGTCGTAAATTTCAAAGGAGGTTCAAATATGAGGCGAGGGTGTACGCTATGAAGGAAACGATGTCTCGTCGCCACCCAAACAATGTCCGATCGACAAAAGGACAGCGTCGTTGCGTCTGGGACATCGTCGGCATTAAGAGTCTACATTTCATTTGATCAAATTGGGTCGTTTGAGGTAGGGTCGCAAATTTAAAAGGAGACTCAAATATGTTGCGAAGGCATGCGCTACGAAGGAAACAATGCCTCGTCGCCACCCAAACGACGTCCGATCGACAAACGGACAATACCATTGTGTTTGGAACGTTGCCGACACTCGGAATATACATTTTATTTAATTAAATTGGATCATTTGATACAGTGTCGTAAATTTCAAAGGCGGCTCAATTATGTTGCGAAGACGCGCATTTTGAGGGGAAATTAGCCTCGATGATGATCAAATGATGTCCGGTCACAAAACAGACTGCGTCATTGGTTCCGGAACACCGTCAATATTATGAATACAGTACCAATTTGTTTGAATGAAGTTTTGCGCGCAAATCGAGACAACACGCACTTTGAGGGAATTAAGCCTCGTCGCCGCCCAAATGACGTCCAATGGTAAAACGGACTGCGTCATTACGATCGGAACATCGACAATACCCTAAATGCACTACCAATTTGCCTAATATCTATGTTTGATGAATTTGACACATTAAACGAGGTGACTACACACATTTCGAGATGACATAAGCACAAATTTCGAGGAAATCTCGCAAATCAAGATTGTTTTAGTGACTGATCCTTCACTATCATCTTTATTTAATGCAATTACTAATTAAGGAAAATCATTATTAATGACACAGATGAATCTAATCAAAATAATGTAAAGTCAAATGAAACAGCAAATCACATTAATTTACCTCGTATCTTCTGAATGGATTTTCTGTGCTAAATCCCTGTAAATCCCTTAAATTCCGCTGATTTTTGTGTCTCTTCCCCGATATCCCGTGGTGCACCTCGGACGTCGTCACTGCTTACTTTAAAATGAGAAGCTGGATAACTGGCTTGGCTGTTCGTTACCCTCACAGTCCACAGCAGCTCTTTGAATCCCGCATTCCCGTTTTCCTACTTCTCACAGTTCAGCCACTCTAACTGTCCACCTCCCCCTCCCTCGCTCGATTGGACGATTTCTTGAGATCTTGTAGTTTTGCTTGCTGCCGTGAAGGCTCACTAGGATCCCGTCCACGTCAAGGCTGCACGACCAGTGCAAGCCGAGCTTCCCTTTGTCAAAACTGAATCGCAAAAGTTCCAAAGCTCACGCCCTGTACCTTGGCTGAAGGACGGGATTCCCTGTTGAAGTTGAACGCCAGTGATAGGCGAAATCTCCCTAAAATCACGTAAAAATTCCTTGCACTGGTAGTCGTTTGCTGTGTGATTTCCGAGCTTCATTTACATGTTATTAAATAGACTCTTCCTCTTCTTTCTTCGTGGATCACTAAACGACATTCCACCTTTCCTCACGTTGTATCTATGTCTGACAATCTGGTAGCCATGTGACTTCATTTGCTTTTAATGCTTGCTTTACTCACCCAAGTTAAAGCTGAAGGAATCATTCGTACTTCTACAGCTTTCTTCTTTTTTATTTTTTTTTATTTTTTATTTTTTGTTGTGTTATTATAGTCATTATTTTGAGTTAGTAGCAGTAATTAATGCTATTAGTTATTAACTTCTCTTTTTAGTCAGTAGTATTAATGAAAATTATATTTTAGTTATTTCTTTATCTTTCATTAGAGTAAAAAAAAAATCGCCAGTTATTGAGCATAGACCTGTTATTAGTTGTAAAAATAAAAAAAATCTATTTTGTAAAAAAAAAAAAATGATGAATGATAAATATTTTTTTTTTTAGTTCTGTTAGAAAAATATTTTTTTTTCTTTCTAAGATCTGTTAGCAATTTTAAAATCAGCTTTTTATTTTAAAAATATCTTTGTAGTTTTAAAATTTGCTTATAAATTTTTAATTTTAATTTAATTTTATTTTATTTTAATTCCTTAAAAGAAGAGATCTATTTATAAGATTTGTCGTTAGCTATTATGTCTGCTGTTAATTAGTTGTGAAATGGTATTCATATTAAAATCTTTATTACATTTTCCTGCATTCAGTTACCAATTTGTGTTAGTTTTTTTATTTTATTTTATTTTATTATTATTATATCTCATGTATCAATGTGAGCATGGCATGCTACCATCAATATTTATATTGGGTTAAATAAAGTGCAATACTCATTGCCTGATTCCAAAAAAAATTGTCTATCCTACACCTCACTAAAGATCGCATCTGAAAAGTGACGGGCACACCTTTCATGGAAGCAATATTTGATGCTTCATTCAACTTATTGGACAAGGCTGTTATTCTCAATAAAGATTGTAGTTATTGCACATATTGACCGGCCATTATTTTGAGTCGTTTGTATTTTCATTTCTTTTAAGTTCAAACATGTATATATGCCTATGTGTTTCTAAAAAAAAAAAAGGTCAAAATATATAAACAAAATACACTGGGATTTCCATGCTCTAGTTTGCACTATAGTTAACTTAGTTAGTTTATTAACTGTATGAACTATAGTTAAATTAGTTAATTTTTATTAACTATTTGCACTATAGAGATTTAGTTAATTTTATTAACTATTTAAACTGTAGTTAATTTAGTTAACTTATTAACTATTTAAACTACAGTTAAGATAGTTAATTTTATTAATTATCTCCCTTATAGAGATTTAGTTAATTAATTAGCTTTTAAACTATAGTTAATGAAGTTGATTTAACTAACTATGTAAACTATAATTTAGTTAATGTCATTAATTATTTATGCATCATTTTTTGATATATTAATGTTGTATATTTCTCTTGCCATCTCGCCGACTTCATCAACCCCGCGGAGGTACGAATTTTCTAAACTCAGATTCTCGTCCTCGGAGTTGGCGACGGACCGGAAAACTGCCCCAAGCACGCCTTTGGTGCGCGTGGTGGGATGGGACCCCGGTGCGGCGCCTACGACGAGGCAGGTAATCGCCTCAAACCCTGCTTCAATGTTCGTGGCAAATCGGAGAATCGTCCTATGCACGCCTTTGTTGGCCGTGGTAGGATGGAACCCCGGTGCGGCACGTGTGGCGAAGCGGGGTCACTTATAAGTACCCCCGGGCGGGGGGAAAGCAAACTGTCCTCTTTTCAAATAAAACGCTTTTTAAAAACCCCATGCACGCCTTTGTTGGCCGTGGTGGGAGAAAACAAAAAAAAAATCACCGCCGCGGTGTCTCACAAACACCAACCGTGCACGTCTTTGTTGACGTGGCGGGTAGGCGGCCTCTTGGTTTTTCCCCTAAACGGGGGAGATGCCGGGAGGCTGCTGAAATTTTGTCTGAAAAAGACAAGGACTTGGACAAATTTTGGATAGCTTGAACTTGCAAGGTGGACAAGAACTTTGACTTGAACTCAGACTCAAGACTTGGACGAATATTGGACTTTATTTGGACAGCAGGGGACATAAGAATATAGACTCAAAAATGATTTGAACAATTTGAATACAAAATTTAATGAAGGAGAACAAGACTCATAATTGCAATAAATGGGACTCAAATGAATATTAAGTAATAATGACATTTGAAATTTATTGAAATTGGATATAAGAGAGCAATGTTGAATTGAACTTCTTATAAGAATGAAAATTACAATCAAATATGAAATTATCAAATGATGAATTCATAAGGGATACATGATATTCTAGCATCATGTGCCAACCATGATTATTCAAACAAGGATCAAGTGAACAAATGCAAGAGCTATGAATCTCGAACTTGAGATTGAACTAAGTGCAAGAGAACTAATAGAGGACTACACTTGAGCTTGAACTCAAGTTGAAACACATAAGAATTTGAATGAATCATAAATGATCTAATTTAAAGAGATAATAAAAAAAACTAAGCTCAATATATCATGTGATAACTTAGTCCATTATGTATTCAAATGAATATCAAATGGATAAGTAAGAGATTCATGTATTTCAATTTAACATGTTTATGAATGATTCATACACCTACCCCAATCATGTATATGGATGATTTGGAGTAATTGTAATGATTGCAAGAGCATGAATGCAATGACATATCTACAACCAATAGCATGAGATTTCCCACATAAGTGTTGAAAGCCTTCATGATTAGATGAGGAAGGAATATCAAACAAATGGTGAATGTCGAATTCATTAGGTTATTGTGAATCGCCTTTGAAAACAAAGAAACTTGCATATTCAATTTGTTTGCAAGTGATAAGAAGATGATGGAAAGTACAATAACAATTGTGCTTGAGGAAGGGAAAGGGATGGTTTTAATAAACATCCTAACATATTCATGAAGAAAATATAAAGACCATGCGATGAATGTATAATAGATGTGATGAGTTCTCTACAAACGTTGATAGAAGAGTCGTAACACATTCAACTTATCGCCCACGAATAACAAAATTTTCTTGCAAATGATAAAATATCTTTTTAATACACTCAATGTATGATATCTTCATGATCGACAACTATTTGGTGGAGGGCAAATATGCAAATCCCTACTGGCTACTGTAGGAAATTTGTTACATATCTAAAGCATTGTTTAAAATTGCGCAATAAGAGGCGCGCCTTGAGGCGCGCCTTGAAGCGCGCCTCTGCGCAATTCTTGCAAAAAACGCCTCAAGGCGTGCGCAATTGCGGGCTGTGGTGAGGCGTACGCTACGCCTCACGTAGGCTGAGGCGTACGCCTCACGTAGGCTGAGGCGCGCCTCTGTTGCGCAATTGCGCAATTTTGAGAGAGGCGTACGCCTCAGCCAAAGGGCCCACCTACTTAAAATTTTTCCATTAAATCCCCCACACCCGATCGGCTAAGGCTTCATCCCGACATTTTCCGCTCGTTTGCTCCAGGTCGCGAAATCCAGAGCCCCCTGTCCGCTCGGCCAACCTTCCCGCCGCCTCTCCCGCCGACGCCGCCTCTCTCCGGCGAAGTTGAAGTGTCCAGCCGCCTTGTAAGAGAAGTCCACAAAGGATTTTAGTTATTTTTTTTTACTTTTTGGTTAGATTTTTGAAATGAAAGAAATTTTAGGGTTTTAGATTTTTGGAATTTTTTTGTGTAATTTTCGATTCTTTCATTAGGGATCATGGTACGAGGCAAGGAAAAGGGGTCTTCGTCATTGCGGAGGGACCCTTCTTGGAAGTATAGTGTACAAGTTGACATTGGCGGCGGCGAGAAGAGCTATGTCTATTTAAAGTGCAACTTTTGTGAGAAAGTTGTGAAGGGCGGAGTAACCCGCATGAAGGAGCACTTATCATGCTCTCACAAGAACGTAGCATCTTGTGCAAAAGTGCCAGACAATGTGAAGGAAGAAATAAGTGCTTACATGAAGAAAACTACCACTGTCAAACACTTACAACAGCAGCAATTTGATGAAAGGGTCGACCAAGGTGCTTATTTTGGGAGCGAGAGTGGAAAGGGCTCTTCCTCCACTATACATAATAGAGGTGCACGGGGTCCTATGGATCAGTACATGACTACTGCAGGAGCAGATAGAGGAGAAGCAGAGATGATGCCTGCAGCTGGTACTAGAGAGGGTCGGCGACAGGTTTGCATGGACATTGGGAGGTTCTTTTTTGAAAATGCAATACCATTTAATGTTGTTACATCGCCTGCCTACTTCAGTATGATGCGGTCTGTAGGATTGTATGGAAGAGGGTTGAAAGCACCTTCTATGTATGAGTTGCGCACTTGGATTTTAAAAGAGGAGTTGCAGAACACCGAGCGAACCATTGATGAGATTAAAAGGACATGGATTGAGACAGGTGTGACTATAATGTCAGATGGATGGTCTGACATGAAGAGTAGGAGTTTGATAAACATCCTTGTCAACAATCCCTATGGTACAGTGTTCTTAAGATCTGTTGAAGCTTCTGATGAGGTGAAGAATGCTACATTCATTTTCAATTTACTTGATGGAGTTATTGAGGAGATTGGAGAGCAGTTGGTTGTCCAGGTAGTGACTGATAATGCCAGTGCATACAAAGCAGCTGGTCAGATGTTGATGGAGAAGAGGACACACCTCTATTGGACACCTTGCGCAGCACATTGTATTGATCTCATATTGGAGGATCTTGGTGACTTACCTAAGCACAAGAGTGCTCTTGTTAGGGCGAAGAAGATTACAAAATTCATCTACAATCACTCTTGGGTCTTAAGCTTAATGAGAAAATTTTCAAAGAAAGAAATCATTCGACCTGCAACCACTAGGTATGTTCATATTTTTTACATTGTAAATCATTCCAACTGTATGTTCGTAGTTTTAACATTTGGGCACTGTGAATCTATAGGTTTGCCACCTCCTATTTGACTCTGCAGAGCTTGATGGAGGTGAGGCAACCTTTGGAAGCCATGTTTACATCAACTGAATGGTTAAACTCTGCTTGGGGGAAGAAGAGTGAGGGAAAGGAGATAAGAAAGATAATTCTGAATGATAAATTTTGGGCTACTGTGACCTATGCCATTTTGAGCACGAGACCCTTAGTGCAAGTTCTACGCTTAGTGGATGCAGAGAAGAAACCAGCTATGAGTTTTATTTATAATGCTATGGATGAGGCCAAGGAGTTGATTGCACATAACTTGGGAGGAGAGGAGGCAAGTTATAGGGAGATTTGGGATATCGTTGATGCTCGGTGGGAGGTGCAATTACACCGACATCTACATGCAGCTGCATATTATCTTAACCCTCAATTTCAATATTCAGAGAAAAAATCTTCAAATCCGGAGGTTAAGCTTGGTCTATATCACTGTATGGAAAGATTAATACTGGAGCAGACAGATAGGGAGCTTGCAGATTTACAGCTTGTTCTGTTCCGAAATAAAGAGGGGTTTTTTGGTTTGAATGCAGCAAAAACTACCATTTCTAAACGGTCTCCAGGTATAATTAATTTGGTAAATGCAATACACTTTATTCAGTTCTGAATTTTGATTATATTTTCTTCTTGAAAACAGTTGAATGGTGGATCCAATTTGGTGATTCCACCCCTGAGCTACAGAGTTTTGCTGTGAGAGTGTTGGGCCTCACTTGTTCTTCTTCTGGGTGTGAGCGAAATTGGAGTACATATAGTCAAGTGCAAACAAAGAGAAGAAATCGACTATCTACACTCAGAATGAACTCTCTCGTATACATAATGCACAACAAGAGATTAAGAGATAGGAGGTTGAGGAATAAGGGGTTGAAAGATGATGAGGACCCATTGGTGTGTGATGATCTGTCGTCTGATAATGAGTGGTTCATAGATGATGAGGCAGATTTGTCATTATCAGACTTACATGTAGAAGATCTAAATGTGGATGTATTGAGGGGCGAAGCAGATCAAACGGGTACATCCACTAGTACCACACCACACACATCTACTAGCTCTGCAAGTAAAGGTATATGTTCTCTGCCAGTCTGCTTGATAATGAGTGGTTCATCCAATTAATATGCTAATAATCTTTTCTTTTAATGAACAGGGAAGAGAAAAGTGAGTCATGTTGAAAATGAAGATGACATGACATTCATAGATACAATTGGAGAAGAAGATTCACTTGAATACTGATATTTTGTGATGGGATATGATTTCATTTTATATGTTTTTTGTATTTTGGGAGTTTTGTTAAACTGATATTTTGTGATTTTGTACTTTGGGATATAATTTTATTGCATCTACTTTCTTATTTTCCAATTTGCTATTATTTTCTTGCTAAAATCCTTAATTTTTCATTTACGCAATTCTGTGTTCGTGAGGCTTACGCCTCAAACCGCCTCGAGGCTTACGCCTCGCCTCACGGACGAAAACCGCCTCGAGGCGCAGTTACGCAATTTTAAACCTTGATCTAAAGAATTTGCCCATAAGAAAATGCAAAATAACTACGACAATTTCAGGTTCCTGTGGATTGTTATAGGAATTTCTTTGTATGTATACTACACTTTCTACAAGAAGATACGAAAGAGTTGCAACAAATGATGATATGCATAAGTACCTGCAGAGAATTCATGTTATTCATATGAAAGATATATAAAGGTTATAACAAATTTGAGCTTTCACGAAATACTGTGAAAGACTCATCGAAAACCCAGATATTCCCCGCACATGCACCTTAATTTGTATGCACATAGGTACACATAAGGGGATATATAAAACCCGCATGGGCCCCGGCGAGTGTGTTATTGGTACACACGTGACATCTAGGGATGCTGCGCGGGTCAACAAGTGAATTTAGATTCGAACCCGATCCTCTTATGCTGATCAATAGGAGTCGACAAGGTTCGAACTTTCAAATAAATACACGGTTGTGTCAACTAGTATATTTATTTTAATCCATTTAGATTAGGCCTTCAAGGCCTATAATCAAGAGGATTCACTGATAAAGGCACGAAGCCTAAAAGAAACCCAATCCTCGGTTCACAGCTCTGCCGAGTCGACAAGGTTCAATCTATAAAGGGAAATGACCCCCAAACACCCCGATGATGGCCGTGTTGAATGTTTATCTCAACCGGAGGGGTTCACAAACATTTCAAATAACTCTCAAATATCCAAATGCCTTCTAAGCTCCATCCAAAAAACCCAAAAAACTCCACAAAAATCTCAAAAAATCCAAAATCCCAATAATATTCAAAATTCCCAAAAAATTTAAAATTTGAAATCCAACCATCAAAGGCTTAAAGCAAAATCCATCCACCCTCCGCAACAGTTTGCCGAGGCGGACAAATTCAAATAAACTCTAGCTCACAAAGAGTCAAATGCCTAGTCGAAAATATCACTAGGATCCATTCTCAAACAATCTCTTGCCAGTAAGGACGTGGTACGTGTCCTCTAACCGGCAGTTTCGCCGCCAAATGGCACTGCAGGTAAACGGTTATGACCCGGGGCCCTCTGAACCGAGTGGTTTTGCCGCCAAATGGCACCACAGATAGCGGTTATGGCCAGAGCCAATACGCTCCTTAATGGCATTAAATCCTTGAGATATGAATCAATAGGATATGATTGACAGGGCACAAAGCCCTCTGTTAGCTAAGGTGGATTTAAATTTGTCCCCTTAGACAAACATTCAACCCCGGTCTACAAGGTCCCCTTGGACGAAGCAACCCATGGCTGCCGACAAGGATCCTTCTGTCAGGTTGGGTCGACTACCTCCTCTGACTAAGTAGACCAGGGACCACGATGGCCCGGGATGACGGAACCATGGGATCTTGATCGGGTCTATCATCCATTCCCCCACCATCCGTTTTAAGTGCAAGATGGTAAAATTTCTATTTTAAATATCAAATCTTCCAAAATCCTTAAATTCCCAATTATTTCCAAACTTTCCAAACCTTTCCAAATACCCAAATCTAGACTCAAAATCCAATTTCCATATCCATGCTGCTACTATATGCCAGATATACGTATTTCTATACGTATCTGATTGACGACTAGCCTTAATCGAAAGTTCTCTCTCGTGATCGGGAGGGGTAATTAACTATAGGGGCTTGCGCCTATAGGAAACCAGAACTCAGATCATAAAGTCCTCACAAAATGAGGGCGAAATCTCTGGGTAGTGTCTTATCTACAAACCCATCTGTCTTCCAAAATTTACCCCGGAACTTAGTTCGTTAAAACTCCCCCGCCGAATAAAGAAAAGCGAGCGGAGGCCGGGGCCGAATTTTCGGAGCCCACAGAGACATACCTGCAATGTTTTACCTCGGCTGTGGGCTAAGTAGTTGGCATGGACTAAGTACTAGTACAACACTAAGTACCATTCGGCATCTCAGATGACTCCTTTCAAAGTGTTGTATGGTAGTGATCTATCTCACTTGGTGCACTTTGGGTTGAGTAGCACATCAGCCTGTTCAGTGGAGCAGCACTTGGAAGAGCAGGATAGGATACTAGAGGAATTGAAGAGACATCCATTGAGGACTCAATAGATTATGAAATGTTAAGCTGATAAGCACTAGAAGGATATTCCGTTTGAGTTTGAGGTAGGGGATATGGTGTATTAAAAGCTTCGTCCTTACATGCAGAGGACAATGGCTAGTAAAAAGAATGAAAAGTTGGTTTCACAATACATTGGCCCTTTTGAGATAATAGAGAGGATCTGAGCAGTGGCGTATCGACTGAAGCTACCCCTGTCTGTGACCATACATTCAGTATTCCACATATTATTGTTCAAGAGAGCTATAGAGGATCACACCTCAATTGTAAAGTTACCAGTGATGTTGACAGAGAATTTAGAGGTGATTTTGGAACCACTAGAGTTGGTAGGAGACGTAGGAAGTGTTGATTAAGTGAAAAAATCTACTTGAGTATGATATTACTTGGGAATCGTATGAGAGGATGAAGCATTAATTTTCGTCTTTTTATCTTGAGGACAAGATGATTCTTTGGGAGGGGAGTATTGTTAGACAGGTCCAGGAGGGGCTGGTTTGGTCGATCCCGAAAGGACCGACCTAATACTACAAAAGTCGAAAACCTGGGCAAAACCAATCAGATACCCCTCTTTGGGTTGGGGTCCATGCATTCAGAGAGAGAGAGAGAGAGAGAGAGAGAGAGAGATGAGCAGGAGATTTGAATCTGAAGGGCTGTTTGAACTTTTGGCTTTGTATTATTTGCATTTAATGGTTATTCTTATCCTATGGTTAGGGTTATGTTGAATATTTGCTAAATTTAGGAGTTCTTGAGGTTTGCTTGGGCTCTAGCCACAGGCTAGGGATATCAAAATAATCATTTAGCATATCAAAATTTTAAAATCATTTTTTTCTATATGATCATTTATACATTCATTGAGATAGCTTAGTCAGCAGTGCTTTAAATTTATATTACTTTTTATTGCTTGCTAATAGTTATCTGTTTTTATCTTTTGTTCTGTGCAAGTCTCTGCATTTTGAAAGTGTGGGGTGATGTATCAGATCCTGATTACTAATCCTTGCCTTTCATCTATGCAGATGGATCTACAGAACACTCCTTTTACTGTTCAACTAAGAGGTGGGGCCAGCATCTAGTTGGCAAATGCAATGATCAACACCGGAAATGCTGGAGCTACCATCCAATTTGGTAGCGTTGACTTTCCGGCAATCGCTGCAAGGAGTGCTGCCATCCCTATGAATGGCGCCAAGGCTGAAAGGTCTGCAAGAAGACTTAATACTGTTGAAGCTCCTACCGGTCGTTTGAATCTGTCAGTACAACGACCTTCTGCTACAAATCCTCATAGGAGGATTTCTGTGTTTGAACGAATGTCACAATCAGAAGCCCCAGCCACCAAGAGAGTTGTTGCTGGATGAAGGATTTCTGTGGTGACTGCAAACACCACTACTCTGTCAAACAGGTTACCTACACCCGAGAGGAATAATGCTGAAGCTTCCTCATCTGGAGGAAAGCTAACAAGGAGGCAGAGGAGAAAACTGAATGCTGAGCTCCGAGCTCAGCAGCAATCAGTGCCTGTGCACCCATCAAACCTGCCAGCCCAAGAACTTGAGGACAATGTCCCCACTGAGAATAGGTTTACCAACCTCAAATGGGTGAAAAGAAATAGCCCTTCTGGTGAACTCAAAAAGTCATTCTGGGAACATAGACCACAAGCACCAACCCCTCAGAAGACTAGAGAACCTGAACGTCTCTCTGCTCGAGTACATCGAGTGCTGAAAATAGTCAAGGAGAGGGATTGATGAAGAAGCAGTTTCAGAGGCCGATAATTATTGAGGCCAGAAGAAACCCTCCGAGGGAAAGACTATCATCTGCTGCGATAGCTGAACAAAGAAGATATCGACGACAAGCTCCACGCGGTGAACATTGGGGTGTGACACCTGAACCTCAAGTTCAGGGATCCACTGCCGAAAGGTCCCGGTGGAAGGGAAAGGAAATTTGGAGGCCAAAGCCTCGTAGAGAAGAAGAAAGAAGAAGAGAAATAAATTTGGGCGTGACATCTGATATGGCTTCCCGGAGATCCGCCCCCACCTACAAACGACATCAAAAATGGGTCCAAAAGAAGACCCACGATGACGTCCCTCCTGACGGTCGACACCTTGGAGAATCCTCCAGGGGATCCCGTCGCCCTCCATCTCCTCCGAAAGAAGAGACTAACTTCGATCGTAGCCCACTGATCGAAGAAATTTCCTTGCCTAATCAAGAACCGGAGATCCAGTGGCGTCGTCGTTCGGAGATCCGAGTATTGGAAGGAGAGAAAGAGGGAGAAGAAGACATAAAAGAAGGGGAGGAATATGTAGAAGGAGAAGAAAATCTAGAAGAAAATCTCAAAGAAAATATAGAAGGGAATCTCGAAGAAAATATAGAAGAGAATCTTGAAGAAGATATAGAAGAAAATTTTGATGAGAATATTGATGAATTTATGGAAGAAAATCTGGAGGATGAAATAGAGGATATTATGAACCTCGAAGTCGTCTACATGGTAAGACATACACGTGCTATCGAGGAAGTCTACCACGACGATGGCGAAGATGATGTCGATTGGCAGCCACAACCCAGGCAGGTACTCCAACAAGAGACTGGTTCCGTTGCTGGCGGAGGTGATCGCTCCCCTAGAGAGCAAGAAATAGAAGATGTTGAGGAGAATCCCTTTGATGACCAAGGCACCACGCTCGCTGACATGAGAAGACATATGAGGCGACAGATGAGTGCCAAGGATAGGGAGATCTCTCAACTAAATGAAAAGATGACTGAGATGATGACCCAAATGGCAGCAATGATGCAGATGATGCAAAGAACTGCTGCTGATGGCGCCATGCCTAATCCTCCAGCTGATCATCCGAACCACCGAATGCCTTAAGTCTCGGGAGTACGGGGCACTCCTGAGCACATTCATGAGGCTCAAAATATAAACTTTTACAGAATTAGAGGCCATATTTGTGAAGAGATTCGCTAGTGCGACTGAGAAGATCACAATCGCCGATCTCGCTTTAGATAAACGGAAGAAAGAAGAGCCAGTATCAAAATACATAACCAGCTGGCGTAATCTAAGCATGAAATGTGAGCAACAGCTGGAAGAAGAACATGCCGTACAATTACTAATGGGAAATATCGATGATAAGATGCAGCCTTTCCTATGCATGGCTACAATCACCACATTTCAAGACCTGCTGGATAGAGTGGCAAAATTTGAAAAGCTAAACTTATCAAAATCAGAGGGCAACTCTGACAAGCCCAAAAAACCCAAAATCATGGAGAACAGAAGGAGTGAAACTTATTCTGCATCCTCTCTCAGGCCAAACAGGGGGAAACAGGTGATTTATAATGTAGACAAAGGCAAACAACCAATACAGTATGAAGAAAAGCCAAAACAAGTCTACAACCACCCCCAACCGAAGCTGATACTCGGGGGAAATGATAGGCCACGAACTTTTCAAAGCGGAGGGGAACGTTCGAGGCAAGCAATGGGAACCGGTGATAGAACATTCCCATCTCTCAAAGATAAAATGAATAAAGAATATCCATTCAAAAGAGAGAGTGTCGCAAAGTTATTTCGACAAGCATTAAAAGCAGGTCTAGAACTGCCAGAGTGCAAGAGGCCAGAGGAGTCAAAAGAAACTAGTGACCCGAACTACTGCCCGTATCACCGAGTGCTGGGCCATCCCATTGAAGATTGTTATATCTTCAAGGATTGGGTTGAAAGGAAATACCGAAAGGGAGAGCTCACATTGTCAGATAATGTGTTAGTTAATCCCAGAAAAGAATCAACCTGGGTAGTTACGACTTCCTCCATACCCCCGGTTGAAGAAAAAAGAAAGGAAAAGAAGCCGATTCAAGAAGAACGGTGGGAGACTGTAGTCTCCAAGAAAACAGTGAAGATGCTGAAGCAGCTTGAGGGTGTTTCGGGTGTGAAGTGGAAGTCTCCCACAGAGCCAGTGATAGATCTCAAAGCACTACCTGCAATGCGAGCGTCCAATTCTAAGCAACTCCTTAACCAAGCTGGCACTTCGAAGTCTGGGAAGGTGAAATCCTTGAAGAAGAAGACCAAATTGAAGAAGCCTAGGGAGAAAAAGACAGCAACCCAAAGGGTTATTGATAGTTTAGATGAATACTATCAGACTGTTAGACGCCCCATTAAGCTGGCTGATTTTATGACAGAACTCAAAATTGAAGAAGAAAAAGAAGCTGATGAAGATACACTTCCCGTAGAAACTTGTCGAGTTATATCAACAACATCGGTAACTCGGGCTAAAAAGGAAAAAGAAGCACCCTCTGAGTCCTGTATGATGGTATCACCAATGGATTACAGTGTACAAGAGGATTTATATTTTCCAGAAGATGATGAATCAGAGCTTGATATCACTTCGCAGATGGAACAGGTGAATTTGGGCAGCAGCTCTGAATCAACAGACGAATCTCCAAAGGAGGAAATGATCGATTCTGAAGATAATGCACCGTTAAATGAGTCCGAACAGAAAGAAATTGCCCAAGTGCAATTAAGGAGTGGTAAAACACTACCGTCTCCACCAAAGAAAGGAATCCCTGATAAAGACAAAGAGAAGGAGATTGTCGTTAATGAAGATATCATTCTCAAAAATTCCAAGAAAAAGGAAACCCCAGCTAAAGGGGTAGATTACAATATCCTATCCCATTTAAGAAAAATTCCAGCACAGCTTAGCATATACGACGCTTTGGTGATGTCTAAAGATCTTCGGGAGACCCTGATTCATGCTCTCAGGGACCCTGAAAGATATGAGGCTTATTTTGCTGAGCGTAACTTGACTGAAGTCTTGCAAGCTCGGAATGAGCTAATCATTACTTTTGCCGAGGATGATATGATGCTCGGAACGGCAGACCATAATCAGCCTTTATATGTCACTGCAGAAAGTGATGGGATGATAATCAGTCGAATTTTGATAGATCCCGGATTTTCCATCAACCTTATGAGCTTGAAAGCTCTGAGATCACTTTGTCTCGATGTACAACACCTTGGGCAAGACAAATTGATGGTGCACGACTCAATGAAAAGGGACAAAAGACCCTTGGATCATTCATGCTCCCTCTAGTATTTGGGGAACTCCATACCGAGGCCAAATTCCATGTGATTGATGCGGACACCTCGTTTAAGGCGCTTCTGGGTCGCCCGTGGTTACACGATTATGGTATTGTCCCATCAACACTGCATCAGTGTATGAAGTATATCAGAGAAGGAGAGGAGTTCAGAATCTCCGGTGATATTCAGCCCTTTGCTGTTCATGAGGTAAAAATTTATGAAGATGCTAGATACTTCATCCCCAAGGAATCAAAGCCGTCAAGTTCTCTCGAGATTAAGGCAGCAGACCCAAAGGCTGTAAGGCGGCCCAAACAAGAAGATGAGAAGAAGCAGGTGGGAAGAAAGAAGGCAACGCCGACTCCTCATAAAATAGAAATCTCTCCTAAATCGAGAAAATATGTGCCTCATTTAGGGAGTGACACAGATGAAGATGATATCATCTCTATTAAATCTCAGGAGATACGACAATCAACAACAAGGGGGAAAAAGAAGGCAAGATATTCAGATGATGACTATGACTACGAGTCTATCTATATGAATAATGTGCAACATGTACTTTCAAAAAGGTTAGATAATCTGTCAATCTCAGACAATGAATGCGTGGTCACGCGTATTCCCCCGCAACATTTTAAAGAAATTGCTCCTCGAAAGGTGCATAATGTCGAGGAACTTGTAATATTTTATGTACCTCCTCGAAGATATAGGGGTGGATCTGGAATCCTATTTTATAAATCTGGAGAGCGTGGAGATGAAGAGAATCGAGATTGGCTCTACAGACCCACTGAACGTAGGGAGTTAGTGCTTATAAGAATGCCCAGATTTATTAATAGAAATGTACGGAGGATGTTGCAAAATCAAGTTGGAATTCGCACCCCTTTTCAACAACTTCATCTTTGCTTGAAACTCTAGTATCGAAGAAATTCTCATACATTGCAAAGAAAGGATATTCTTGCTAGAAGAGGTCTCAGATTTGTTGTGCAAAGACATTCCCAAGAGGAGACGTGTCGTGCCATTACATGCAGGGAAATTGAATCTGATGATGATAATACTGAAGAGGTTTATGAAGCTGACGATTGTGAGGATCAGCCCGTAGAGCCTGAGCCTGCACCTGAAGAACTTGAAGATGGTGGACAAGCAGCCACTATGGATGAGTTAAGGGAGATAAATCTGGGAACTGAGGAGAACCCTCGCCCGACCTTCATTAGCTCCCTACTACCAGAAGACCAAGTGGAAGAAATGAAAGAGCTGCTTTGTGAATTCAGGGATTGCTTTGCCTGGACATATGCCGAGATGTCAGGCTTATCCCCTGATGTGGCAGTTCACAGGTTGGCCATCAAGAATGAGGCGGTGCCTGTTAAGCAAGCTCCAAGGAGAATGAGATTGGAGATAGAAGAACAGGTGATTGTCGAAACCAAGAAGCTCATAGAGGCAGGCTTCATCCGAGAAGAAAAATATACTGACTGGATTGCTAATATCGTACCGGTAAAGAAGAAAAATGGTCAAATTCGTATCTGCATCGACTTCCGGGACCTTAATAAGGCATGCCCGAAAGATGACTTTCCGCTTCCTGTGTCCGAACTCTTAGTGGACAGTACATCAAATTTTGATATGTTCTCATTTATGGATGGATCGTCGGGCTACAATCAGATCAAGATGGCACCTGAAGATGAGAAGCATACAGCATTTAGAATGCCCATCGGTATATTCTGCTATACGGTCATGCCCTTTGGCCTGAAAAATGCTTGTGCCACCTACCAACGGGCAATGACTCACATATTTGATGATTTGATACATCAAAAGGTCGAGTGCTATGTGGATGACCTTGTTATTAAAAGCCTTGGCCGAAAAGATCACTTAAAAGATCTCAGAATTGTATTTGAGAGAATTAAAAAGTTTGATTTGAAGATGAATCCTCTCAAATGTGCTTTTGGGGTCTCCTCAGGCAAATTTTTGGGGTACGTTGTTAGACATCGAGGCATCGAGGTCGACCCCATTAAAATTAAAGCAATCATGGAGATGCCACCCCCGAGGAACCTGTGACAACTCCGCTCCTTGCAAGGGCAACTGGCTTTTATTCGACGATTTATATCAAATCTGTCGGGAAGGTGCCAGCCATTTTCCAAGCTTATGAAAAAAGATGTTCGCTTCAGATGGGATGCTGAATGTCAGGAAGCATTTGACGGCATCAAAAGATACTTGTTGAATCCGCCCATTCTTGCGGCGCCAATCCCGGGGAAGCCTTTTATATTGTATACGGTTGCACTAGAAGAGTCCCTCGGAGCACTATTGGTCCAGCACAATGAAGAGGGAAAAGAAAACGCGCTCTACTACATCAGTCGGAGATTGATCGGAGTAGAAAGCCGTTACTCTCCTATTGAAAAGCATTGTCTGGCGCTAATTTTTGCAGTTCATAAACTCCGCCACTACATGTTATCTCACAAGATCACGCTGATATCAAAGATCGATCCGCTGAAGTTCTTGATGACAAGACCAGCGTTGACAGGTCGCCTGGCTAGGTGGGCAGTATTATTATTACAATTTGATATCACATACCTACCACAAAAGGCTGTGAAAGGACAAGCCTTGGCGGATTTTCTTGCCGCACATCCTATCCCGGCAGACTCTCCACTTAATGATGATCTGCCAGATGAACAAATCATGCAAGTTGAGGAAAATGAGAAAGTACCATTTTGGGAGATGTATTTTGACGGAGCATCATCAATTAAAGCTGCCCGACCTCCAAATCTTGCTAGAGCCCAAGCTGGCGTCGGCCTAATTTTCATCGCACCAGAAGGAGGCATAATGAGATTTTCATTCAGTCTAACTGAACCCCGAACCAACAATGAAGCTGAATATGAAGCTTTAATTGTGGGACTAGAGATCACAATTGATGTCAGAATTCAAAATCTTCGAATTTTTGGCGACTCTCAACTTATAATAAATCAAGTCTTGAGGGTTTATAAGATTTGCAAGCTTGAATTGGCTCATTACCATAGGCGAACCCTTGAGCTCCTGAAACAGTTGCCAAATGTTGAGATAGCTCGAGTTCCTAGAGGACAGAATGGGAAAGCAGATTGTTTGGCCAAATTGGCCAAGGAGATGGCAAATACCAATGAAGAGAAGCCTATATTCATCGGGGTTTACAATCGTTGAATCTTGGAGCCTACTCTATTACAATTTCCAATGGCAGAAGAGATATCAAATCCAGGCAAGCAGGATATAATTCCAGTTGAGCCTCAACCCCTCCATCAGATTGTTATGGAAAATTATCCGGAAGAATATCATGTGGCCAAGAGACATAAAGCTAGTCAAGCTTCAGAATCATGGTGGCATTGTTTAGATGTTGAAGTCGAAAATGATTGGAGGCAGCCATTCATTGACTACTTCAAAGAAAATAAACTCCCGACAGAAAAATCTATGGCCGCACAAATTCGGAAAAGGGCACTGCGATATGCATTTGTCAACAGCACATTGTACCGACGGGCTTTTGACCAAATGTGGCTAAGGTGCCTAGGGGCCAAGGAAGCGGATAAAGTAGTGGCAGAAGTCCACGAAGGACTTTGTGGTGCACATCATTCAGGTCCTAAAATGGCCGCTAAAATCAAGAGGATGGGTTATTATTGGCCAACAATGGTGACAAATTGTATTGACCACGCTAAGAGGTGCCATGAGTGTCAGATTCACGGTGATGTTATTCATCAGCCGCCAAATCCACTGCACCCAACAGTAGCTTCGTGGCCATTCGAATGTTGGGGAACCGATATAATTGGACCGATAGATCCACCATCATCAGCGGGACACCGTTTCATTCTGGCAGCGACGGATTACTTTTCCAAGTGGGCAGAAGCAGCTTCATTCAAAGAAGTCACGTCCGAGCATGTGATTAACTTCTTTACCCATAATATCGTCTACAGATTTGGTGTACCGCGCCGTGTGATCTCAAACAACGACACAGCATTCAAAAGCACTAAAATATACAAGTTCGTTGAGCGTCACAAGATCGATTGGCGATACTCATCAATATACAATCCAAGGGCCAATGGCTTGGCAGAGGCTTTTAACAAGATGCTGGTAAAACTGTTAAAGAAGATCCTCACCAAAAATAAAAGAGAGTGGCACACTAAAATGGTGGAGGCACTCTGGGCGTATCGTACTACTTACAAGATGCCGACTAAAGCCACTCCCTACTCACTGGTGTTTGGGGTTGAAGCTGTATTGCCATTGGAAATTGAGCTACCATCACTCCGTGTAGTTATCCAGTATGATCTGACTCAGGAGCAAAATGCTCGATTAAGAACGGAAGAACTTGATGCACTCGATGAAGTCAGACTACAAGCTCAACAGAATTTAGAGATTTATCGAGCAAGGATGACGAATTCATTTGATCGAATGGTACGCCATCGAGCATTTCAAGAAGGAGAATTGGTCTTGGTGCTGAGAAGGCCAATCATCCCACACCGAAAAATTGGTGGAAAATTTGTGTCCAATTGGGAAGGCCCGTTCGTCATTGAGGTGTACCTAGGAGGAGCTTATCAATTGATTGACCTGGAGGGTCAAAGGCCTATGCCCCCAATTAATGGCCGATACTTGAAGAAGTATCATGCATAGGAATCAACATGTATTTAAAATTCTGTTGTGTTTCTGACAAATGCCCACTAGCATATGTATAACATATATATATTTCGAGATTCTCTTGTAACACAAGAATGCATTTCAAAAAAAAAAAAAAAAAAACTGGGGGCATTTTAAATATTTATTCGGGTCGACATCGCGCTGCGTGCCGAGATCCCCGAATAAATATTTAAAACTCCAGAATATCAATTTTACAAAAAAAAAAAAAACTGGGGGCATTTTAAATATTTATCTGGGTCGACATCGCGTTGCGTGCTGAAATCCCCGAATAAATATTTAAAATTCCAGAATATCAATTTTGCAAAAAAAAAAAAAAAAAAAAAAAAAACTGGGGGCATTTTAAATATTTATTCAGGTCGACATCGCGCTGCGTGCCGAGATCCCAGAATAAATATTTAAAATTCCAGAATATCAATTTTGCAAAAAAAAAAAAAAAAAAAAAAAAAAAAACTGGGGGCATTTTAAATATTTATTCGGGTCGACATCGCGCTGCGTGCCGAGATCCCCGAATAAATATTTAAAACTCCAGAATATCAATTTTGCAAAAAAAAAAAAAAAAACTGGGGGCATTTTAAATATTTATTCGGGTCGACATCGCGCTGCGTGCCGAGATCTCCGAATAAATATTTAAAACTCCAGAATATCAATTTTGCAAAAAAAAAAAAAAAAAAAAAACTGGGGGCATTTTAAATATTTATTCAGGTCGACATCGCGCTGCGTGCCGAGATCCCAGAATAAATATTTAAAATTCCAGAATATCAATTTTGCAAAAAAAAAAAAAAAAAAAAAAACTGGGGGCATTTTAAATATTTATTCGGGTCGACATCGCGCTGCGTGCCGAGATCCCCGAATAAATATTTAAAACTCCAGAATATCAATTTTGCAAAAAAAAAAAAAAACTGGGGGCATTTTAAATATTTATTCGGGTCGACATCGCGCTGCGTGCCGAGATCTCCGAATAAATATTTAAAACTCCAGAATATCAATTTTGCAAAAAAAAAAAATGACGGCATTTTAAATATTTATTCGGGTCGACATCGCGCTGCGTGCCGAGATCTCCGAATAAATATTTAAAATCATCAGCTACAAACATCCTTTTAAATCAGGAAGTGATAACTTCTATTATCAGTGTATATATGAATGATTTTCCCTAAAGTTCAGGACATCTCTCCTTCCAGTGTACTAAGATTTTTAAAGTCAAAAAAAGGGACTTTTTGTGATTATGCACTTCAACAAATTGAGCCAGAAAAGCTTGAAGTCTTTCAACAGTCTGAAGCTCAAGGTTCGAATGGGTCTAAAAGATCGGATCCGACACGCCCAAATATGGCAGGATCGCTGACAGTTCTGTCTACTCAACACGCCATAAGAAAGGCCGTAGTAGCGGAACCCCCACTTTGTCAACCTATCAGTAAGGACTGCAGGAAGAATGAAAGCTGATTTGATTCAACGAGTTCTAGGGGTCATAGTCTACAAGACTCTCCTAATTGACCGGAGAATCAGAATTCCAGTGGATAAGAGTAGCCTCGAACACATACCAAATATCCGTAGATTCTAAGTTTTCAACCACAAAAGATGACTTCAAATCTACTAATTTCAGAAGAGTCAGTATTGGAGAGCATATTTCCTATAGCTCGAGTCTGAAGTCTGAATGGGTGTAAAAGGCCGGATCCAACACGCCCAAATATGGCCGGATCACTGGCAGTTCTGTCTACTCAACACGCCATAAGAAAGGCCGCAGTAGAGGGACCCCGTTTCAGCAATTATAAGACAAAGAGCTACTAAATTCTAGCTCTCCTAATCTGATGAACTCAAGTGACTCGGATTAAAGGTCTTCTCAAGTGGTTAAGGATTAAAATATTATCCACATCTGGTGCTATCAACTAAATCTAAGAACCTACAAATCTTTCATCAAGTCCGCCACACAAAGCATAGGATAGAAGGAGCCAAAATTCTTAAAATTTGAGCTAAAGCTAAAGGCTACTTATTACGACTAGTGGCTGAAGCAGCACTGCTCACAACTATCCTCAAATGCTGGGGGCATTTTAAATATTTATTTGGGTCGACATCGCGCTGCGTGCCGAGATCTCCAAATAAATATTTAAAATCCCCAGTAATACCAACAATATCATTCCAAAACTCAAGTTCAGAGTACAGCTCTAACGCATGGCTCAGTACAGTTCAGAGTACAAAAAAAAAAAAATCCTCCATATATATATAATGATCAACATGAAGTACAAGTACATGGAGACTCAAGTCACTACAAAAAGTACAGACCAAAACGACAACGAACGAGAACGTGTCAGAAAAGGCGAGCCCGTAAATTCTCCAGCCTGTCAGTGATTGTAGCCAAAGTCTGAAACTCTGACTGGGCAACCTGAAACTGCTCCACAGCATGTGCTAATGAAGCATCTGCATCCAGCACCTCCTGCTGCAAAGCTCTCTAACGCTGCTCCTCCCTCCTAATGAGACGATCCCTTCGTCTACGTCTGTCCTGTATATGAAGCCTCTGAGACATCGCCTGCGTGATGTCCCTCCACATGTTCCACATACGGGTTGTCACCCCGTCTTCCTCCCTAGTCATGTCAGAAGTACTCTGACGGTGTCTCCTCAGAATCTCTGCACTACGATCCTGTAGGTCGTGAACACTATCAGCCCTCGCTCTGCAACAGACAACCATCCCCTCTATCTCTGCAAGTGTAACTGTAGACCGGGTGATTGAAAGGGAGCTTAGTTGCCAAATGCAGGACTCTGCCTCCCGGCACACCGCCTCCCAAAAAAGTAGCTCAGTGGTGCTCACCCCATACTTGGCGAGTAGGCCAAGGAGCTGGTTGGTAGTAGAAGAAAAGTCGCGCCAAGACTCTGGAGACCTAGGGTCAACACTGAAAACTAACGTCCTCAGAGGCAGCACCAAATCACTACACATCCTAGTGCTCATGGAGGTCGGAGGTAGAGGAACTAGGCAGTCTATCTCTGAAGTGTAATCATATCCCGCAGGAACTGCACAAAAGATTGGAATCAATTAATATGGAGAAAATATTGTAATAATGCATTTAAAATAAATTGACTTATAATAAATACATACCCGTGGAGGGACCCGCAGAGTCGACTGAGTGACTGGCTGGAACTGAAGGACCTGCAAGGTCGGCTGGGTGACTGGCTGAAGTAAAAGAAGGTCCCACGAGGTCGGTCGAGTAGCTGACAGGAACAGGAGAAGAGCTCGCAAAGTCGGTCGAGTGGCCCTCAGGGAAGGAGAACTCCATGGGCACCAAGCCTAACGGCGGCAGTGTGTGTGAAGGCCATCCAAAGAACTCCGAAAGTAAAGTGGCACCGGTACCAGAAGACTGACCGGGACAGAACGACCCGTAGGGGTCCACCGAAAAAGAAAAGTCGTAGGAGGGTCCTGGTGTACTATAGCCTGTAAAGTCTGATCTCCTCGGCTCCTGTGCATCCTCCCCAAGATCCCTAGGAGAGGGGCGAGCGTCTACGGACCTCCTGGAAGAGGTAACAAGCTGAGAGCTGGCCCGCCGGCGAGAAGACCGGGAAAACTCTGCCTGAGGTGGCGCAGGTGCCACATCTGGAACTCTGGCAGGAGAAGGAACAACGTCTGTAGAAGTGGCATGAGCCTCAGTGTGTGTCCCTGCACCAAGGAAATATATATCAAATGACCAAATATCTATCAAACTAAATGCTGACAAGAAGAAAAGAGGAGAAGGGATAGGGTAATACCTCTGCCACCAGCAACCTCTGGAAGACTCCGACGGGACCTACGTCCCCTCGACGACCCAAGCTCCCGTACCCGACGCTCGTACCTCCTAGCGCCGTGCTCCAAAGCAGGTCCGAAAGACAACCGTACCCACGACAGTCGGGTGTAACTGACTCCTGTCTAAGCAGACGGCTGGGCTAAAAGAAAACTGGAACCTGTCCCCAGCCTCAGTAAGTGAGCCCAAGTCACAACGGCAACGTAAAAACGAGTCTCTAGTGGAACTGTCCCCATGTGCAGTACATCTGTGACCCCTGGGAGAAGTACCCGCCCGTCGTAAGCTGTAGCCTGTGAAAACCCAAACTGCCTGGCTACCCTGTTGGGCTGGTAGCCCTCCAACGTCACAAAACCACTCTGACGGTAACACAGCCACCCTGGACGCATGCTGATGAAGTACTCAGCAACCGCCAAACTCTGACTACGGAGCAGCAGTGTACGTCTACCTCTGTGATCGACTCCGTCAACTAGAACTATACCCCTCTGGTGGGGTGGCAAGCTAACTATGTCTAGCTGGTGTACAAAGGCAAATCGATCTGAGACTGACTGTGGAGCAAAAAAGAACAGCCTAATCCTCTCCAACTCAAAAGTAGAAGATGCCTGGAAAAGCTGTAAAACAGTAGGGAACCCTCTCTGTAGAAAGTAGGTCGGAGTCTCTAAACAGGAAAAGGCTCCCTGGACGTGCGAATGAATCCAGGCATACAAGTACTGCCACGGCAAAGCTGAATCACGTACATCCGAAGAGCCAGCCTCAGAAGTAGTCCGTAAAACTCTATACCCTCTAGCAAGGACAGCAGGAGCAAGGGCAAGCCTCTGTCCCTCCGACAACTGACTAGCTGCTAAAAGGATGCTGCATCTCAAAGATCCCATCCTAAGCGGAAGCACGAAGGTGCTGAGCCAAAGTGCTAAAAATCCTGCTAGCAGTAAGTTCTCATCAACATCTAGTAAACCTGGAGAAACAAGGCTAGTGGAAGGAAAAGGCTCGTCAGTCTCCTCTGTCAACAAAGTGCCATGCTGTAACCCAAAGTCAAATGGATCGTGTAGTGACGCAGCGGCTAAAAACAAGAACCTCTCCTGGAGGAAACTACTAACCCAAACACCTACGGGCATGGTGGCCCGGGAGCGCATCTGCAAACCTCGTGCTGACCGAAAAGTCTGACGGTAGTGGTGAAGAAGCCTGGGGTAAACATCAGGTAGTAACAGTCTGCCTCTCCTATCGCCATCTAGTGAAGGAACTCTGTGAAACAACTGCTCATCCGGAGGTACACACTCCTCAAAATTATGCCCAAAAACTGGAAGCCCGGAGACCATCTGTAGGTCTGAAAGGGTAACTGTAAGCTCCTCTGCTCCAATCCAGCAAGTACCACGACCGGCATCCCAAAACTCAACCAGACCCCGGGCCCAAGAAGAAGGAAGACGCCCATAGTCGAACAGCGAGACATATACTGCCTCGTAAATCCCTGTCGCTCGGAGAGTCACCCTGTGCGCCTGGAGTACGTACCGGGCCCAAGAAACATAGCCGCTGACTGGGCTCTGAATCTGTCTAACTGCGATGTCTCTCGGCCACTCTAAGGGGGGTGACGACTGTAGCTGACGGTGGCTAAGTAGACTCGACTGCCCAACTGACTCGAGTGTGTCTGCTGCTGGCACTAGAACGTCGCAGGTACCCCATCCAACCTGTGCCAAAGAACTCTCCAACGGGTGGTACTCCCCGTACTGCAATCTGAGACTGGTGATCCATCGCTCTGGGTTCTCAAAGGAAACAGAACCCACAGGAAGCTCTGGGAGTAAGGGGGAGCGAGCAAAGAAGTCGTGAAAAATGTCTCGCCCTCGCAGCATGTCCTGGTGCTGCTCCAGTCTATCTCTAACATCAACACTGCCCTGAGGATCATTTCTGTCAATGGCCTCCCAGATGGCATCCTCACTAGGCTCGCCTGGAGGCAGATCATCGGGTCTCTGCCAGTGGAACATTCCCTATAAAGGGAAAGCAAGAAGAATGCGTCAAAAGGCAGTAATAAAAAAAATGCTAAAAAAAAGGGGGAGCAACTAAAAATCGTCAACCAACATACAACAAACGTGATTCGCTTCAGGCGCATATCACATTTGTTGGGGGGCATTTGTTGACCCCTAACATACGATCCTTTCCTATAAGTAACCTCATCAGTAGAGGCAAAGCCGAGTTTGTTATGTAGTGGTTGAGGGAGCCACCAAATGAGCCTCGGACAAGTTCGTACAGAAACATTTCTCTTTTATCTATAGTGAGCCATGGTGGTATGGGAAAGACAACTCTCCTACAACATGTTTATAAAAATGAAATGACAAAGGAAATTTGATCTTAGAATATGGGTTTGTGTTCCCAACAAATTTGATAAAAAAAAAAATATAGAGCCATTGCAGATGTGTTGGAATCTCTAAAGAAGTAGAGGCCTAGTTTAGAGACATTTAAGGCACTTCAAGATAATTTTTGGACTGAGATCATGTCCAAAAAGTTTTTACTTTTGCTGGATGACAATTGGGATGATGACAAGAAGCATGATAAAAGTGGATGGGAGAACGTGCTCGTCCCTTTAACTTGTCATTAAAAAGAAGGCGAAATTATTTAAATTAGAGGACGTGGAAAAAGATCAGTGGTGCAGCTCCTCAACCCTCATGCAATTGTTGATAAGAAGAATTCTAATGAATATAAATGATTAAGATCCACCGCTAGAGATGATTAAAACGCTTTTTGGATCTCCATTTGTTGCAAAGGCCATCGGTGGTGTCGTGAATTCCTAGGCAATTAAAAAAAAATGAAAAAATTTATGATACAAAGGCCTGCGTTACGACGGAAACGAGCCCTCGAAAAATACTCAGACGACATCCGATTGACAAACAGACAGCGCCATGGCGTCCGGAACGTCGTCGACATTCAAAAAATATATTTTATTCGATAAATTTGGATCATCTGAGATGGTGGTGAATTTTTAGGTGATGCAAATATGATATAAAGGCCTACGCTACGACGGAAATGAGGCATTGAAAATGCCAGATGACATCCGATTGATGAACAAACAGCGTCATTGCGCCCGGAACATCCCCGACATTGAGAATACATATTTTATTTAATAAATTTGGATCGTCTGAAGCGTTGAAAAATTTCAAAGGGACTCAAATGTGTTGCGAAGGCATGCGCTACAAAGAAAACGATGCCTCATCGCCACCCAAACGACGTCCGATCGACAAACAGACAGCGCCGTTGCGTCCGGAACGTCGTTGACATTAAGAGTCTACATTTTATTTGATCAAATTGGATCATTTGAGGTGGTGTCGTAAATTTCAAAGAAGGTTCAAATATGAGGCGAGGGTGTACGCTATGAAGGAAACGATGTCTCGTCGCCACCCAAACGATGTCCGATCGACAAAAGGACAGCGTCGTTGCGTCCGGGACATCGTCGGCATTAAGAGTCTACATTTCATTTGATCAAATTGGGTCGTTTGAGGTAGGGTTGCAAATTTAAAAGGAGACTCAAATATGTTGCGAAGGCATGCGCTACGAAGGAAACAATGCCTCGTCGCCACCCAAACGATGTCCGATCAACAAACGGACAATACCATTGTGTTTGGAACGTTGCCGACACTCGGAATATAGATTTTATTTAATTAAATTGGATCATTTGATACGGTGTCGTAAATTTCAAAGGCGGCTCAAATATGTTGCGAAGACGCGCATTTTGAGGGGAAATTAGCCTCGATGATGATCAAATGATGTTCGGTCACAAAACAGACTGCATCATTGGTTTCTGAACACCGTCAATATTATGAAGACAATACCAATTTGTTTGAATGAAGTTTTGCACGCAAATCGAGACAACACGCACTTCGAGGGAATTAAGTCTCGTCGCCGCCCAAATGACGTCCAATGGTAAAACGGACTGCATCATTACGATCGGAACATCGGCAATACCCTAAATGCACTACCAATTTGCCTAATATCTATGTTTGATGAATTTGACACATTAAACGAGGTGACTACACGCATTTCGAGATGACATAAGCACAAATTTCGAGGAAATCTCGCAAATCAAGATTGTTTTAGTGACTGATCCTTCACTATCATCTTTATTTAATGCAATTACTAATTAAGGAAAATCATTATTAATGACACAGATGAATCTAATCAAAATAATGTAAAGTCAAATGAAACAGCAAATCACATTAATTTACCTCGTATCTTCTGAATGGATTTTCTGTGCTAAATCCCTGTAAATCCCTTAAATTCCGCTGATTTTTGTGTCTCTTCCCCGATATCCCGTGGTGCACCTCGGACTTCGTCACTGCTTACTTTAAAATGAGAAGCTGGATAACTGGCTTGGCTGTTCGTTACCCTCACAATCCACAGCAGCTCTTTGAATCCCGCATTCCCGTTTTCCTACTTCTCACAGTTCAGCCACTCTAACTGTCCACCTCCCCCTCCCTCGCTCGACTGGACGATTTCCTGAGATCCTGTAGTTTTGCTTGCTGCCGTGAAGGCTCACTAGGATCCCGTCCACGTCAAGGCTGCACGACCAGTGCAAGCCGAGCTTCCCTTTATCAAAACTGAATCGCAAAAGTTCCAAAGCTCACGCCCTGTACCTTGGCTGAAGGACGGGATTCCCTGTTGAAGTTGAACGCCAGTGATAGGCGAAATCTCCCTAAAATCACGTGAAAATTCCTTGCACTGGTAGTCGTTTGCTGTGTGATTTCCGAGCTTCATTTACATGTTATTAAATAGACTCTTCCTCTTCTTTCTTCGTGGATCACTAAACGACATTCCACCTTTCCTCACGTTGTATCTATGTCTGACAATCTGGTAGCCATGTGACTTCATTTGTTTTTAATGCTTGCTTTACTCACCCAAGTTAAAGCTGAAGGAATCATTCGTACTTCTACAGCTTTCTTTTTTTTTTTTTTTTTTTTTTGTTGTGTTATTATAGTCATTATTTTGAGTTAGTAGCAGTAATTAATGCTATTAGTTATTAACTTCTCTTTTTAGTCAGTAGTATTAATGAAAATTATATTTTAGTTATTTCTTTATCTTTCATTAGAGTAAAAAAAAAATCGCCAGTTATTGAGCATAGACCCTGTTATTAGTTGTAAAAATAAAAAAATCTATTTTGTAAAAAAAAAAAATGATGAATGAAAAATATTTTTTTTTTAGTTCTGTTAGAAAAATAATTTTTTTTTTCTTTCTAAGATCTGTTAGCAATTTTAAAATCAGCTTTTTATTTTAAAAATATCTTTGTTGTTTTAAAATCTGCTTATAAATTTTTAATTTTTATTTTATTTTATTTTATTTTAAATCCTTAAAAGAAGAAATCTATTTATAAGATTTGTCGTTAGCTATCATGTCTGCTGTTAATTAGTTGTGAAATGGTATTCATATTAAAATCTTTATTACATTTTCCTGCATTCAGTTACCAATTTGTGTTAGTTTTTTATTTTATTTTATTTTATTATTATTATATCTCATGTATCAATGTGAGCATGGCATGCTACCATCAATATTTATATTGGGTTAAATAAAGTGCAATACTCATTGCCTGATTCCAAAAAAAATTGTCTATCCTACACCTCACTAAAGATTGCATCTGAAAAGTGACGGGCACACCTTTTATGGAAGCAATATTTGATGCTTCGTTCAACATATAGGACAAGGCTGTTATTCTCAATAAAGATTGTAGTTATTGCACATATTGACCGGCCATTATTTTGAGTCGTTTGTATTTTCATTTCTTTTAAGTTCAAACATGTATATATGCCTATGTGTTTCTAAAAAAAAAAGGTCAAAATATATAAACAAAATACACTGGGATTTCCATGCTCTAGTTTGCACTATAGTTAACTTAGTTAGTTTATTAACTGTATGAACTATAGTTAAATTAGTTAATTTTTATTAACTATTTGCACTATAGGGATTTAGTTAATTTTATTAACTATTTAAACTGTAGTTAATTTAGTTTACTTATTAACTATTTAAACTACAGTTAGGATAGTTAATTTTATTAATTATCTCCATTATAGAGATTTAGTTAATTAATTAGCTTTTAAACTATAGTTAATGAAGTTGATTTAACTAACTATGTAAACTATAATTTAGTTAATGTCATTAATTATTTATGCCTCATTTTGTGATATATTAATGTTGTATATTTCTCTTGCCATCTCGCCGACTTCATCAACCCCGCGGAGGTACGAATTTTCTAAACTCAGATTCTCGTCCTCGGAGTTGGCGACGGACCGGAAAACCGCCCCAAGCACGCCTTTGGTGCGCGTGGTGGGATGGGACCCCGGTGCGGCGCCTACGACGAGGCGGGTAATCGCCTCAAACCCTGCTTCAATGTTCGTGGAAAATCGGAGAATCGTCCTATACACGCCTTTGTTGGCCGTGGTAGGATGGAACCCCGGTGCGGCACGTGTGGCGAAGCGGGGTCACTTATAAGTACCCCCGGGCGGGGGGAAAGCAAACTGTCCTCTTTTCAAATAAAACGCTTTTTAAAAACCCCATGCACGCCTTTGTTGGCCGTGGTGGGAGAAAACAAAAAAAAAATCACCGCCGCGGTTTCTCACAAACACCAACCGTGCACGTCTTTGTTGACGTGGCGGGTAGGTGGCCTCTTGATTTTTCCCCTAAACAGGGGAGACGCCGGGAGGCTGCCGAAATTTTGTCTGAAAAAGACAAGGACTTGGACAAATTTTGGATAGCTTGAACTTGCAAGGTGGACAAGAACTTTGACTTGAACTCAGACTCAAGACTTGGACGAATATTGGACTTTATTTGGACAGCAGGGGACATAAGAATATAGACTCAAAAATGATTTGAACAATTTGAATACAAAATTTAATGAAGGAGAACAAGACTCATAATTGCAATAAATGGGACTCAAATGAATATTAAGTAATAATGACATTTGAAATTTATTGAAATTGGATATAAGAGAGCAATGTTGAATTGAACTTCTTATAAGAATGAAAATTACAATCAAATATGAAATTATCAAATGATGAATTCATAAGGGATACATGATATTCTAGCATCATGTGCCAACCATGATTATTCAAACAAGGATCAAGTGAACAAATGCAAGAGCTATGAATCTCGAACTTGAGATTGAACTAAGTGCAAGAGAACTAATAGAGGACTACACTTGAGCTTGAACTCAAGTTGAAACACATAAGAATTTGAATGAATCATAAATGATCTAATTTGAAGAGATAATAAAAAAAACTAAGCTCAATATATCATGTGATAACTTAGTCCATTATGTATTCAAATGAATATCAAATGGATAAGTAAGAGATTCATGTATTTCAATTTAACATGTTTATGAATGATTCATACACCTACCCCAATCATGTATATGGATGATTTGGAGTAATTGTAATGATTGCAAGAGCATGAATGCAATGACATATCTACAACCAATAGCATGAGATTTCCCACATAAGTGTTGAAAGCCTTCATGATTAGATGAGGAAGGAATATCAAACAAATGGTGAATGTCGAATTCATTAGGTTATTGTGAATCGCCTTTGAAAACAAAGAAACTTGCATATTCAATTTGTTTGCAAGTGATAAGAAGATGGTGGAAAGTACAATAACAATTGTGCTTGAGGAAGGGAAAGTGATGGTTTTAATAAACATCCTAACATATTCATGAAGAAAATATAAAGACCATGCGATGAATATATAATAGATGTGATGAGTTCTCTACAAACGTTGATAGAAGAGTCGTAACACATTCAACTTATTGCCCACGAATAACAAAATTTCCTTGCAAATGATGAAATATCTTTTTAATACACTCAATGTATGATATCTTCATGATCGACAACTATTTGGTGGAGGGCAAATATGCAAATCCCTACTGGCTACTGTAGGAAATTTGTTACATATCTAAAGTATTTGCCCATAAGAAAATGCAAAATAACTACGACAATTTCAGGTTCCTGTGGATTGTTATAGGAATTTCTTTGTATGTATACTACACTATCTACAAGAAGATACGAAAGAGTTGCAACAAATGATGATATGCATAAGTACCTGCAGAGAATTCATGTTATTCATATGAAAGATATATAAAGGTTATAACAAATTTGAGCTTTCACGAAATACTGTGAAAGACTCATTGAAAACCCAGATATTCCCCGCACATGCACCTTAATTTGTATGCACATAGGTACACATAAGGGGATATATAAAACCCGCATGGGCCCCGGCGAGTGTGTTATTGGTACACACGTGACATCTAGGGATGCTGCGCGGGTCAACAAGTGAATTTAGATTCGAACCCGATCCTCTTATGCTGATCAATAGGAGTCGACAAGGTTCGAACTTTCAAATAAATACACGGTTGTGTCAACTAGTATATTTATTTTAATCCATTTAGATTAGGCCTTCAAGGCCTATAATCAAGAGGATTCACTGATAAAGGCACGAAGCCTAAAAGAAACCCAATCCTCGGTTCACAGCTCTGCCGAGTCGACAAGGTTCAATCTATAAAGGGAAATGACCCCCAAACACCCCGATGATGGCCGTGTTGAATGTTTATCTCAACCGGAGGGGTTCACAAACATTTCAAATAACTCTCAAATATCCAAATGCCTTCCAAGCTCCATCCAAAAAACCCAAAAAACTCCACAAAAATCTCAAAAAATCCAAAATCCCAATAATATTCAAAATTCCCAAAAAATTTAAAATTTGAAATCCAACCATCAAAGGCTTAAAGCAAAATCCATCCACCCTCCGCAACAGTTTGCCGAGGCGGACAAATTCAAATAAACTCTAGCTCACAAAGAGTCAAATGCCTAGTCGAAAATATCACTAGGATCCATTCTCAAACAATCTCTTGCCAGTAAGGACGTGGTACGTGTCCTCTAACCGGCAGTTTCGCCGCCAAATGGCACTGCAGGTAAACGGTTATGACCCGGGGCCCTCTGAACCGAGTGGTTTTGCCGCCAAATGGCACCACAGATAGCGGTTATGGCCAGAGCCAATACGCTCCTTAATGACATTAAATCCTTGAGATATGAATCAATAGGATATGATTGACAGGGCACAAAGCCCTCTGTTAGCTAAGGTGGATTTAAATTTGTCCCCTTAGACAAACATTCAACCCCGGTCTACAAGGTCCCCTTGGACGAAGCAACCCATGGCTGCCGACAAGGATCCTTCTGTCAGGTTGGGTCGACTACCTCCTCTGACTAAGTAGACCAGGGACCACGATGGCCCGGGATGACGGAACCATGGGATCTTGATCGGGTCTATCATCCATTCCCCCACCATCCGCTTTAAGTGCAAGATGGTAAAATTTCTATTTTAAATATCAAATCTTCCAAAATCTCCAAATTCCCAATTATTTCCAAACTTTCCAAACCTTTCCAAATACCCAAATCTAGACTCAAAATCCAATTTCCATATCCATGCTGCTACTATATGCCAGATATACGTATTTCTATACGTATCTGATTGACGACTAGCCTTAATCGAAAGTTCTCTCTCGTGATCGGGAGGGGTAATTAACTATAGGGGCTTGCGCCTATAGGAAACCAGAACTCAGATCATAAAGTCCTCACAAAATGAGGGCGAAATCTCTGGGTAGTGTCTTATCTACAAACCCATCTGCCTTCCAAAATTTACCCCGGAACTTAGTTCGTTAAAACTCCCTCGCCGAATAAAGAAAAGCGAGCGGAGGCCGGGGCCGAATTTTCGGAGCCCACAGAGACATACCTGCGATGTTTTACCTCGGCTGTGGGCTAAATAGTTGGCGTGGACTAAGTACTAGTACAACACTAAGTACCATTCGGCATCTCAGATGACTCCTTTCAAAGTGTTGTATGGCAGTGATCTATCTCACTTGGTGCACTTTGGGTAGAGTAGCACATCAGCCTGTTCAGTGGAGCAACACTTGGAAGAGCAGGATAGGATACTAGAGGAATTGAAGAGACATCCATTGAGGACTCAATAGATTATGAAATGTTAAGCTGATAAGCACTAGAAGGATATTCCGTTTGAGTTTGAGGTAGGGGATATGGTGTATTTGAAGCTTCGTCCCTACAAGCAGAGGACAATGGCTAGTAAAAAGAATGAAAAGTTGGTTTCACAATACATTGGCCCTTTTGAGATAATAGAGAGGATCTGAGCAGTGGCGTATCGACTGAAGCTACCCCTGTCTGTGACCATACATTCAGTATTCCACATATTATTGTTCAAGAGAGCTATAGAGGATCACACCTCAATTGTAAAGTTACCAGTGATGTTGACAGAGAATTTAGAGGTGATTTTGGAACCACTAGAGTTGGTAGGAGACGTAGGAAGTGTTGATTAAGTGAAAAAATCTACTTGAGTATGATATTACTTGGGAATCGTATGAGAGGATGAAGCATCAATTTTCGTCCTTTTACCTTGAGGACAAGATGATTCTTTGGGAGGGGAGTATTGTTAGACAGGTCCAGGAGGGGCTGGTTTGGTCGATCCCGAAAGGACCGACCTAATACTACAAAAGTCGAAAACCTGGGCAAAACCAATCAGATACCCCTCTTTGGGTTGGGGTCCATGCATTCAGAGAGAGAGAGAGAGAGAGAGAGAGAGAGAGAGAGAGAGAGAGAGATGAGCAGGAGATTTGAATCTGAAGGGCTGTTTGAACTTTTGGCTTTGTATTATTTGCATTTAATGGTTATTCTTATCCTATGGTTAGGATTATGTTGAATATTTGCTAAATTTAGGAGTTCTTGAGGTTTGCTTGGGCTCTAGCCACAGGCTAGGGATTTGGGAGAGCTAGATCTTCCTCTTGATTTGAAGATCCATTGTATCTTGCTTGTTTTATTCTATTTTTCAACTATTATTAAATTTTCCTATTGATTTGTCAAGGAATTTCTACAAATTCCTTCTTTGTTCTTGCTGAAATCCCAAATTCTTGCCACTATTTTGGTGATTTCTACATTTGTTTTCTATTAGGGAGTTAGTCGATCGAACTTTATCTAAGGATTGTTGTTAGAAACTATGAGTTGCGTCATCTAAGGAGGTTTCATTTTACTTATGTTAGAAGCTAACTGAATGGCCAATTTCAGACCGACTTAGGCTTATAGAGGGTTTTGTGCCTCTTTACATGTATTTCAAGTAGTTCACAAAGCTCCAATACATGTCTTTGAGGAACATATGAAAATTCATTATAATTATACTATACTAGTTACTCCTCATGGAAAACTATTTGGTTCGATGAATTTTAGCGTACTCATCTGTGTTGATTATTTTGGCTATCTATCTAGTTAGATGATATTTATCTGTGTAGAAGTTTTGAGCTATGTTTATTTGAAAGCATTTTGATGTGATTAATATCATTGTGAGCTTGAGTAATTTAAATTTGGCTCCAATAATCAGCATAATGTAAAATGCATACTTTTCTCTCGGCACAAAGCTATATATATATATATATATATATATATATATATAAGAACTTGACCATCTTTTTGGTTTTTTTGACTTTATTTGTTCTTTTTTTTTTTTTTTGGCATAATTGATATAGGTAGTTTTTTATTACTGGGAGCCAAAGGATGGTGATATTGGGGTTTGGTAATCTTAGTTGTTTGGGATTAGGGATGGACTCCCATATGACGATCTTGATGATTGATTGAGTTTGTGTTGGAATCCTATAAGTGGAGATTTGATGTTAACAGAGGCCATCATTAGATGGTAGGGGATTGTTTAGTTTATGAGATGTTTATCATGAGATATTGCGAGTGTCTTGCATTTGGAATGCATTCATTTTGATTTTTAGGGTGTTTTGTATGAGGTAAAATAAATAAAGTTTCTCTTTATACTTCATCAAATCTCTCAATAAATGTATAGCTTCCATGGTAGACCTACATGGCATGAATCCAAATTGATTTTGAGAGACATTAGTGTCACGCCGCAGGCCTGCAACTGATTCTCCATAACTCTCTCCCATAGTTTTAAACTATGACTCATTAACTTAATTCCTCTATAATTCACACAATATTTTGCATCACCTTTATTCCTAAAAATAGGAATCAACACACTCATTCTTCACTCATCTGACATCTTTTTAGCCTTCAAAATAATATTAAAAGTTTTGTAATCCTAAAAATTCCTTCATCTCCTAAGCATTTTCACCTCTATTAAAACTTGTCGAATAATCATGACATGAATCCTTTAATACATTATGTTAATGCTATGGCTTTCTCTAGAAACAACGCATTGTGTGGCCTAAGTACAACGACAAGTGAGCAAGGGCTGCTGCAACGGCGCCAAGGTGCAGTGTTAAATGTGCAAGGATTCCCACATCATGGACGGATGTGGGCAAAAAAGCTAGTCCATCAAACTAAAATAGGATAGGAACATGGAATATAAGTTCCCTTATTGAAAAATTAATAAAATTAATAAATATTATTATTCATAGAAAGATAAATATTCTATGTATTTAGAAAACTAAATGGGTCAGTGAGAAAGCTAAGGAGATTATTCTACTAGGAGTCATAATAGTAATAGTGTAGGTGTGACTATAAATAAGAGATTAAATGATAATGTTATAAAAATTAATAGAATTAGAGATAGAACTATAATTTTAAAGATTGGTATTGATGAAAAAAATATTAATATTATAAGCGCTTATGCTCCTCAAATAGGTTTGAATATGTATTCAAAATTAAAATTTTGGAATGATCTAGAAAAATTAATACAAAAGATACCTGTCAAAAAAAATTTATTGGATAAGATTTTAATGGACATGTTGGTAGAGAAGTAGATGATTTTAAAAATATTCATGGTGACTATGAATTTGGAACGACTAATGAAAGTGGTAAAACTATATTAGATTTTTCTTTATCGTATGATTTTATAATTTCTAATACCTTGTTCAAGAAAAGAAATGAGTATCTCATCACTTATAAGAATTGATAGAGTAAAACTCAGATTGATTATTTTCTTATAAAAAATATATCGTTTAGATTGCAAAGATTGTAAAATTATTCTGAGTTAAAGTTTATGTACCAAATATCACTTATTAGTTTTGGACTTAAAGATGAAGGGGTAGAAAATAAAAAATAAAGTAAATCCTTATTCTAGGATTAGATTGGGGCATTTAAAAAATATTAACAAAAATATTTTTGTGAATAAGATTCTATATCTTAAGATTTTCTCTATGCATGTGGAAACTAATATTATATGAAAAACAGTAGTTAGTAAGATTAAGAATGTTGTAGAAGACGTGCATGCAGTATCAAAGAAAAAAGCTACTAATAGTAAAAATAATTTGTGGTGAAATCAAAATGTGCAAGAAAAGATAAAAAAAGAAGAAGATTTATTATAAAAATTGATTTAGCTGTTAAAATTCTGATAATTACGAAAGATATAAAGACGATCGTAAGGAGTTTAAGAAATCAATTTGCAATGCAAAAATTTTAGTTTTTAATGATTTATATAATACATTAGATACTAAGAAAGGCGAATATATATATATATATATATATATATATATAAGTTAGTTAAACAAAGAGATATGAGTCGTAAGAATTTAGTTTAAGTGATGTGTTAAGAATGAAGATAAAAAAATGCTTTTATTAGAATAGGATATTCAACAAAGGTGGATAAAATATTTTGCTAAATTTTTCAATGAAGATTATGAGAATACGATTGACATTAGTGACATTAGCATCCTAAATGAAAATAAAGATTTTTGTTTTTATCAGTGTATTAGTAAAACTAAAGTTAAAGAGGCTTTAAATAAAATAAAAAGTGGAAAAGCTGTTGGACCTGATGATATTCCTAATATTATTCATTTTATTTTCAACCGAACCAAAAAAAAAATACTGTCATTATTTTACTACCAATCAAATATTCATTAGTGTTCCAAATATATTATACTTAATCTACAGTGCATGATTATTCTACATAACTTGCAATCGAACAATCCCTTAGTAGAGCTTTTATGGTATAGAGGCATAAGCTTTATTTGGTGGGGTTATATAATTTGTTTCAATTATGATAATCATATGCGCTCTCTCTGTATAGGACTCACAAAATGGTCATATGATGACCATAATTGCGGTGATATTATTCCATCTAATTATGATCAATGTATTGTCCAATCTGGTTATGATCAATGTACACTTTATCCATTAATGATTTCCTAGGTAGGCTTTATTTGGCTTTGGATTTCGGGAGATCCTTTGGGCTTGATTGAATCAATGGGAGGCAACTCTTTGGGGATATTTGTATTTATTTTTTCTATGAGAGAGAGTAGTTTGGCTAATCCACCAGGGAAATGACCTGTTAGCTCATGCTGTGAGTCCCTGGGGCTTCAGCATTGGGCTGTTTGTGAGCTTTGAGATTTCAATTATGAGTTTGGTAGCTTATAGAAAGTGGGGCTAGTTGTGACTTATCTTTTTGTGTTTTAGTGATAAGTTTTACTTAAAACAGAGATGAGTTTGGCTCATTATTTAGAACGATTTTGTAAGTTTTTGTTATATTCCTTGCATTCAAGAGATATTTGAGTTTAACTTCCATTAGGGAGCTCCTGATTCAATTGAAAATATCCTATTTTAAGGTACTTTTAGTTCTCTAGTTTATATTATCTTTTTTTTTTCTTCCATTTAATTTTGCTTAGGAATGAGTTTTCTTAGTTAATATTTTCATTCTTGTTGTTGTAATTATCTGTACGACTGTACTTGTTGATGAAATTTTAAAACTATGTTGCCATAACCCAGGTTAAGGGGGTGACGAAAATATCACATCAGTTGTTTTATGCATAAAAGATGATGGGTCAATAGGCACCTTGAGAGGACTCATGCTTGCTATGTAAGATAACTATGTTTAAGGCGATTATAAAGATGCTCCTTTTGCTAGAGCTGATCATGTTTAGGTCGTAAAGATTTATTTGGTCATATCTGATGCTGATGAACTTATGGTTAAATACTGATATTTTACAAAATATAAAATATGTATCTTCGCAGATGATCATGCTTTAACGTATTATCACCTTGTAGATGACTAAGCTTTGGCACCTGTAATATACCTTAGATTCGAAGCACTTTGAGATGTACCATTCTAATGATTAGAAAATACAATGCAAGAAATTAAATGGCTCAGAAAATAAAATGCTTGAAATAAAAGAGAGAGGGAGAGAGATTTGCGTTTAAAAGAACTTCCAACTCGATGGCGATGTAGAATTATAATAGAGTTTCACCGAGGGAACTAGAGACTTTTAGTAATTTATGAGAGGGTTTGCCTATTTATTTATGCAGAGGAGAGGGTGGAGAGGGAGGTGAGTCTCCTCAGTAATATGGGATTAAAGTCTTTCACCACTTCTGATACTTTGAGGAAGTGGAGTTGACTTCAAATTTTATGCTTTTGTTTTTTTATGAAAGCTATGGTATTTTTAGTTGTAATTAGCTACAGTGATTAACATCTAACTTATAAGGAATTATGTCAGCAATCTAGGATTCAAATTTTATCTGTTTATAATAAGAAATGAGGGAGATTTATCTAGAATATTGAAGGGTGATCAAATTGATTTTAAAATTTCAGATTTGGGATTCTTTGAGTTTTCAATAACCTGGGTTTAATGGAATCAAAATTAGTTCAAGTCATGAACATTAACTTTTTAGGGAATTTGATAGGGATTTAGGGTCCATTTTTTTATCCATTTGTGTTAAGAAATGAATAAGTAAATACAAGAGGGGTGGTTACATGCTGATTCAAAAAATTAGATTTTGGGTTCTTCTAGTTTTCAAGAATTTGGGTTTAATGCCAAAATTAAGTAATGTGATGAATAGCAAAGTTATACGGAATTGTGTTAGGTATTTAAGGTTCAAATTGAATCCATTTTAGATCATAAATGAGCATAATAGTGAGTAGTGGTTAGATTGATTGTAAAAATTTAGATTTCGGATTCTTGGAGTATTCAAATTTTGGGTTGAATGGAGTCAAATTTAGCTAAAGTGATGAACATCAAAGCTGGAGAAAATTGTGTCAATGATCTAAGGAATATACTCATTAGTTTCTATTAAGAAATAAGCAAGATATACCTAAAAAATTGACAAGTTGAAATACTCTTAAGATTCATTAGACTATTTTAAGATAATTTTAAGCTCGATTCTTGCACCTTTAATGTGTCGTCGATACCTTATAATGTGATCATGTTAAGTGATTAATTTGGGACCCATTATCACGTAAATAAGATGATTAAAGATCTTGATTGAAGTTGTTTGAAATTTATTGGATTCACTTAGGGTTGACTAGGGTGATTATTGATCCTTTCGATTTTGAGGGTTGTAAGAAATAACTCTTTTGCCTTTTGAGATCTCCTTTGGCCATTTCATCTCCTAGGGTGTTGATGTGGACCCCTTTCAATACAATAATTGTTTGACTAGGGTGATTATCAATCCTTTAGATTTTGAGGGTTGTAAAAACATAACCTCTTTGCATTTTGAGGTCTTCTTTGACTATTGTCTCTTCTAGGGATGTTGATGTGTACCCCTCTCAGTACAACAATTTAATGTTCTGGTGCTATACATGTCATTCTTTGGAGGCTATTTAGAGGTTAAGATTGATCACAAAATAAAATAATAATTAAAATAATTTCACATATAATTAAATATGAAATAATTCAAGCATCTAAAAAAATGAAGCTAATGAAATTCTCAAAAATGTCTTAAAATTTGTTTTGAATTATTATAAATAAAATCTAATTAAATTTAATTGCATTTATCATCATGGATACCTTTAGTAAGACTTAATCAATAATTGTACAATGAAATCTAATTACAATACTCTCACTAAGCTATGCCTAGCTTATGCTGGCTTTGAGATTTCATTTGGGTCAGCTTTTTTATTGTTTTCTCAAACAGTTTTTTAGTACAAAAATTTTTAGCTTAGAAAATTTGTACTAAAATATTATTTTGAAAAGCAATAAAAAAACTGTTCGAAACGAAGTTTTAATGGTATGCCAACAGTTGTATAACATTGGGTGTGCTGCCTTTGAGCAGATACGCACACATGCAAAGTACTTGGGAATCCCACTACTGGGTGACGAGCTTTATGGAGGCACCAAAGGCCTGGCACTGTCACTGCTGAAGTCAAGGACTCCTGTGAGTTGCCATGCTCTTGTATCAGATATGGTATCCAAGTTACAGAGACCTTGCCTCCACGCTCAATCACTGGGGTAAACAAAATTAATTTCAAAAGCTTCAAATTTGTTTACCTTATTCGATTCTATGCCATTTATTTATTTCTTGAGATAGGAGCATCTTGGCTACTCATCTTATGCAGATTTAAGCACCCTCACACAGGCGAACATCTGCATTTTTCATGCCCCCCACCTGATGACTTCACCGAGATATTGCATCAGCTTCGTACTATTTCAAACCATCAAAGTAAAAGCGATCATGGGTTAGTATTGTAGGCTTGGTTTGAAACGTTTTTTTTACTGTTTATTAAAGTAGTTTTTTAATAAAAAATTAAAAATTTTATATTAAAAAATTATGTTAAGAAAAGTCATTCAAAATGAAGCTGTAGTTTTTTATATTGCCTGAATACAAGCGGCATTGTACCCTTTGGATAGAAAATATTAAATTGGCATAATATGCACAATTGTTCGTAGCAGTTTCATTGTCACTATTTTTTATTTTTTTCACTACAGTTATTTTTCTGGTGAAAATCGCTCTCTGATATGCTTGATTTAACCTTCCTGTCAAAATCTCTGCCTTTGAACATTATCTGGAGCCAGTTGATCTGGCTAAAATAGCATTGCCCTTTAGACATTTAGGCTTCATTTAAAATAATTTTCTTATTATTTTATAAAATAATTTTTTAATATAAAAAGTTTTTGAATTAGAAATTTTTGTTCTATAAAATTTTTTTGAAGGCAATAAAAATTTACCCTCAAATGAAAGTTTTAGGTTTCAATTGGGACAATTGATGACCATTATTTTTAATAAGTTTTGATGCTAAAAAATTACTTTATAAAATAATAAGAAATTTATCCCATATGAAATCTTAGTCATTAAGGTCTTTGAATATGCAACATTGTAGGGAACTTGCATTCTCATGCATGCGAACAAGAAGTGGAGCAGTGATTTTTTATTTGAGGGGGCACATTTTTTATTTTAAAAATACCCTCAAACTATTTTGTTTGAGCTTGAAATTGATATTATGATTTTAATTTTTTTTATTATAGTTGTTAATTATAAAAAGATAAATTTTATGATAATAAAAAAACTTTATTTGCATACTCATATAAATTAGTTTCAACTCAAATTTATTTAGATTAGACTATTGGGAGTGTGGTCGGCGACTCGACGACTTAGCAGTGGATAAACTGGCTAAATTGCCATGCGCAAGCATGAATATGGATCACAGGGGAGGCGAGTGAGATGAGGGATCTAGCGGGGGTAGCAACGAGTGAGGTGGGGATCGAGTTGCAGAGACATAGGAGAGGAGAGCACAAGTTGCAGCCCGCAGGGTCAAGCGCGGGATCCGGGTCAAAATTGGGTCATTTTCGAGTTTTCGGGTCAACCTGAACCTGACCCAATTTGCAAATGGGTCGAAATCTCAAATCTAAACCCGACCCATAGTGTAATCAGGTTGACTCAAATATGAAAATTTTCGAATCGGGTCCAATTCAATTTCGTGTCATGTCAAATATTGACACTCCTATCAAAACAATCATACTAAACAAGCGAGTTCTGGCTTATGTGACATTTTTTTTAGTAATTAATAAATCAATAACAATTTGCTTATTAAGTAGAGTCGTCACTATTTCTTGTTAGCACATTAATTAACCTCATAACTCCCAATTAGTGAATCAGTAAATGTTAACCTAAAAGCACAACATTTAAAGAAAAATTTATCGACCCACCATCTATAAATGTAAATCAATCCCCAGCCAACACTAGTAAATGATCAGTTTTTACTTGTCTTTACACATTATTACTATAATATTATAAAAATAGTAGTAACTAGTTATTACCTAATCACATGCCTATATTTATTTACAATACTTGCATTAATAATTTAATCAGATTAATATAATAACTACAATTTTAATTGGTGAAATTATGAAATTAATAAGTTAAAATATTCATAATAATCATTTCTATAATATACAAAAAGTTAAGCAGTAGAAATTTTCACTAAATCTGAAAAAAAATGCAATAAAATCAATTGGGAGAAAATCAAATGGTCGAAAGCAAAATTTTTGATAATATAAATATGATAGAACGAACGAGCGCCTAAAAACTCAAATTCCTCTTTCCTCTCTCATTCCCTACTATTTTTTCTTTCCTTCCACGACAAGCCAAAAAGAAGCGAGTGAGGGAGGGTCGACTGAGTGGAGAAATTATATATATACTCATTTTAGTGCTTGACGGCACGCGCCACATTCGATTTCAAAGTTACTGTAGAACAGAGTCATGGCACTTATTAGAGCTCGAAAGCACAACACCGATGTAAGTGGCGGAGCCAGAAATTTTTATTTAGGGGAGCACAAATTTACAATTCTTAAAATATCCTTAAACTTTTCATTCGAGCTTGAAATTTACATTGAGATTTTTTTTTTTTATAATAATTTTTATAAGAAGATAAATTGTATAATAATTAAAAAATTTTATTGACGGCACGCGCCACATTCGATTTCAAAGTTACTGTAGAACAGAGTCATGGCACTGAGGCACTACTTTGGCGCTTCTTAGCGCTCGAAAGCACAACACCAATGTGCTTGAGAGCACATCACCACAATGCTCCTCATTTTATTCAAAGAGCTGTTACATTTATAGTGGTTCAATTTAATATTTATATTATTTTTTTGGGAAATCAAAAGAGAATATGTATTAAGGATAAATATATGAGTACACTAAGCGTAGTTAGTTTTGAGAACTTTTTTTGAGAGCTTCAGAGTATAGAAAAGAGAAAACGAGATTAAAAAAGCATTAGCAATTGCCAACACATGACATAAGTATCAGTAACCTCAATCAAATGTGTTACGATGACCCGACACCCAATTCCCAACTTAACATTTATAAGTAATCAAAATTAATAATTTAATACTGCTCACAAGACACCACTACATACCACAATAAAATACATTAACATGCTAGATATTAACTTTAATAAGCATGGTGAAGAAAACATAACATAAACAAACAAACATATTACTACATAGCTTTACTATTTCATAAGCCAACATACAAACACATGCTTGGAGTTGGGTTTGAATTAGGCAGCACTTGACGTTAAACACAAACTAATTGAAAGTTGCTGCAAGAAACATCTGGCGAATGAATACCTTCTTTCTCACGTTGTATCTCATGATATCGCAACTATAAGAAATAAGGACTAACGAGATGACCATCAACTTTCAAGAACCTCATTTGAAGATATTTCCAACCAATGACATTTAGAAAATCTCTCGTCTTACCTCAGCATGCGCATTCCATGTTATATAGTCCTCATCTTATGACCATTCATGGATACAACACCTAAAAATCTCATTTGCATTTGTCTTTAGGTTCCAATGGACTATCAACAACCCATGTTATACAAGCATGTATTCTTTTATTTGCCTTATCAAGCCTTTCTTTATTGAGATGTCTCAAATCCTCTTCATACACTGCCAATATATTTTAAAGGCATCAACTAAAATCTTCATAACTCAACTTCATATGTACATGTACCCTTTAAATAGCAAAGGTTATACATACCCAACTTTTACATACAACTTAAAATTATAATATTGCTTGATTTGTCTTACATCTTTACATGTTATTTGATATGATAAATTGCTACAAATAACAATATCATATTAATGAATAAAGATAAAAAATAAAATGATCATATGCTTTGACTGAAATGATGACAAAGGAATCCAAAATTTATACCAACTAAACGTACACAGTAAGTATTTTTATTGAACTGACATCTGAAATAAACTGACCTAATTTATTAAATGTTATAAATCAAATACTTATATATATATATATATATATATATATATATATATATATATATATATATATATATATATATATATATATATATATATATATATATATATATATATATATTATATATATATACTTGTATAAATATTCAGATTATCTGTTACACAAATACTAAGATTAATCATATATCAGTTTTATACATGAATTGTTTCATAAATATAATTAATAAATAGATTATAAAAATATATACATTCTTAATAAATTTCCTTTAATTACCATATCAGTAATTATTTTATTCAAAATTTACTTATAATAAAAGTAAATGTAGAATTAATATATAGTTTTTATACAATTATAATATATTATTAACTCCATAATAAATTATTTAATACGTGCTTTAATATTTTCTTAAAAATATAGCAAAGTATATACATACTTAAAAAACTTATACAAATGAATTTATAATACCATTAATTTAAACATTTTATAATAAAACTAAATATATAAATAATATATTATTTTTATTTAGTTAATGATATAATTTATTTAATTATATCATAAGAAAGGGGTTAATAATGCTTATATTCATGTCAATAAGGATATGTATACAAGAGTTGTTACTTGTGTTCAAACACAAGGTGGTTTGACCAATTATTTTCCTATTTCAGTTGAATTACATCATGGATCAGCCTTAAGCTCATATCTTTTTTGCTTTAGTCCTTGATGTTCTCACTAGACATTTGCAAGAGGTTGTACCCAGGTGTATGTTTTCGATGATAATATTCCTATTGTTGATAAGACTAGAGGAGTTGAATGTAAACTTAAATTATAGAGGTCAACCTTATAGTCTAAAGGTTTTCGTTTGAGTAGATCTAAAACTTAATATATGAAGTATAATTTTAGTAGTAATAGATATAGTTGGGGGATTATGATTTTAGGCAAGGTCAATCAAGTCATTAATAAGAACACTCATTTTAGATATATTGAGTCTATTGTTCAGAGTAATGGTGAAATAGATGGAGATATTATTAATAGAATTTAAATTGGATGGTTGAAGTGGAGGAATGCATTGGACTTGTTGTCTGATAGAAAAGTCCCTCTCAAACTTAAGGAAAAATTCTATAAGATAGTAGTGAGAACTGCAATTCTTTATGGTGCAGAATATTGTCCGTTAAAAGAGAAGCATAATATTAAGTGTTGCAGAGAAGAGTATGCTCAGGTGGAAACTGACTTTATTCTTAAAGACAGGATACAAAATGAGCATATACTTAAAAAAGTTGGAGTAGCTCTAGTGGAAGATAAGATTAGAAGATAGTCTCCTTTGATGGTTTGGTCACATAAAACGGTGTCCTTCTGATGACCCGATTAGGAAAGTAGATGTATTAGAAGAAGGATTGATATACCTAAAAAGGCATGATTAGAAAATATTAGAAAAGACATTTTTTTTAGATTTAAATGAAAATTTGATTCTTAATAGAACACAATGAAAAAAAAAAAAAAAAAAACGATTCATATAGCCTATCTCATATAGTGGGATAAAAGTTTGTAGTTGTTGTAAATGATATAATTTCTTTAGATTATACTATATAATTTTAATTCACTCAAAAATTTTGTTAGATGATTATATAAAGATTACTACTATATTAGCTTTATTACATAATTATAAAATATTAATAATGTATATACAAATAAATAATATAAGTTAGTTAAATAAAAAGTAATATATAATATAAGTTAGTTAAATAAAAAATTAGATAGATATCAATGTAAAACGTGTAATAACGAATTGCGTAAAAATCATGCAAAACGTAAAATTTGATTTGATCGGAATGCGGATAATCATTTGCCCCATTCAATAGAATGCAGTAAACCGTTTACCGCAAAAAGGTGTTCTCTGACTTCTAGCTAACCAGAAATATCTTTTCGGCATTCTGCCAAATTGGAAAATTAATTATCGTATTCTTTGGAAACGGAAAATTATATTAAAATAACTTACCAAGAAATTGTAAACAAGTTGCTCCACATAGAATTTATATACAATGAATAGCTCAACCGAAATTCATACAAGATTATTCAAAAGCTTGGCTCCAAATAATTGAGAAAAAACTAGTAATGATAATGATGAAGAAGATGATAGAGATTAAAAATATATAAAAATAAATGAAGACATAATATGCAAAGTTTAAAATTAGGCATTGAAATTGAAGAAATAACCTAGATTTATCATCCATTAAGAGAATACCTTGGAGACTAAAAGAAAATTATAGCAAATGATTATAAAACCAGATATGTTGAATTGATTCAAATATTGGCAGAAAAAAAAAATAATAATAATCACTGACAATCAAGTTGAGCGCAGAGGAAGATTAAAGAGACTAAGGTAGCAACACTAAATGTAGATTTGATTATACAAATAAAACTTGGGTTGCTCTATCATGAACAACAAATAATAGAACATGAGCCAATTAGTCCGGGATAGAGAATAACTGTGATATGATCAAACAGATAAGGACTACGCTTAAGACACCATGGTGGAAAGGTGAAAATGTGTTTGCATAAACCGAATTTAACACATGTAATGCCAAAGAAGAACACAATGGAAATTTAAAAGTTTATATATATATATATATATATATAGCAACTAATTGCATTAATACCTAAGAAAATAAACAAACTACAAAATAGATTCCTCCTTCAACAAGTTAAAGAAATGAGGAACCTTATTCAAACTAAAGTCTTCCCAAATAAAATTACTAAAGAGAGCAAAGTTAGCACACATGTCAGCTAACTTATTACTACTTCTATCTATACAATTAAAAATTACATAATTAAAATCCTTGAAGAAATTTAGGTTTTCCACCTCATGGATGCCATCATTCAGAGCATGTTGAAAAATCTAATAACGTTAGAGTTGTCGCCTTCAATAATAATTCCTTTGTATTTGAAAATCCAATCTTTAATAACATCCTTCAAAGATTGGATAGCTAAGAGCTCCAATTGTGAAATATCCCAATGGACACATGACTTTCTGAATGCCAACAAAAATCTTCCTTTTCAATCAGAGAACACTCCTCCAATTCCAGCTCTATATGAAGAAACAAGTGAAGCATCAACATTAAATTTTAACCAATCGGGTGGAGGAGGATGCTAAAGATTAGACAATCTCATCGACTGGTTAGCATCCCAACTGCCCGAGCTGAAATTACAAGACACTTTAGAAAGTGAAGAGTAGCTAACAGCATTAGCAGCAATCATAGTTGTACTCTATTCCACTCCATGAATGAATTTATTTCTAGCCTTCCATGAGAGGAACACAACATTGCAATATATATTAAGAAGCATACAGTTATGTAGAACCAGGAATTCCAACCACTTACAGCAATCTTCAAAATTAACAATGGGATTCCAAATCCCCATTTGTTTAAACGTTGGAAAACTTCTGTCAACTTGACACATTTGATAGCAACATGTTCAACATCTTCTATCCCATCCCAGCACCTAGGACAAGTTTCATTATCTTACAATCTTCTATAGGATAAAAATTATCAAGTATGAATTGCATTTTTAAATAACCTCCACCTGATAGATTAATCTAGCCTTTTTGATCCATTTCCAAAATCTAGGTTCATACCGATCTTGCAGCAATGCTTCAAATGCCAAACCTGAGATGGTTTTACCTAATTTATGATAAATAAGCTCCAACCTGTCTTCATGAAGTTCTGATTTGATTTTTACTGGTAAAATCAATTCCACCAGATCATTATCAAATAATTTTAGTAGCTCATCTACATTCCAGCTTCCATTTGCAATAAGTTTGTCCACCGAGATTACATCATCACATTGAGGCACCACATAAGTTGGCCATTTGTTGATGCATTTGTCCATAATCCAATTGTCTTTATAAACATCAATAGAAGAACCATTTGCAATGATCCACCTAACAATAGGATTAAGCAACCTCCCACCATCAATTATTATTTTCCATGAAGATGAGCATCCTTTCTTTGAATTTACAGCCTCAACCGAAGTTCCATACTATGGAGTAAAGAATTTGTGCAGCAGCGATTCCTTATATTGTACAAATCTCCAAGCCAATCTAGCTCTTAGGCAGCAACTTTAGATGCAGTAGAATATAACCCATGCCCTCCCCATTTCAAAGGCTTGCACAAATCAAACCAGCTGACATAATGAATACCCAATCTTAATATTAAATAAATATTAAACTCAATAAAAAAAAAGAATACCCAATCTTCAATTCGACTTATTCCATATGGAGCTCCTACACAACTTATCAAGCCCTTCAAGCACTCTTTTAGGAACAAGGGAATATGTGCTATGAAATGTTGGATAAGAAAGCATAACTGATTTGACCAATGTGAATTTACCAGCCAAAGAAATGAATTTGTTACCCCAAATGTTAAGCATCCTCAATGCTTTGTCAATGATGAATTGAAAATCAGCAGCCATTAATCTTCTCAAAGCAATTTTTACACTAAGATAATAAAATTCTTTAACTGATTTAAAGCCCATAATACGAGTAATGGCTTTCCTTCTCCTTTTATTAACAAATTTACCAAAAAGAATGACAGATTTGTTAACATTAATACATTGACCAGTCCAACCACAAAAGTCACTAAGAATTCCCTAAATCTCCTTTACCGCCTTCTTATTGGCTTCAGAGAATATAATAACATCGTCTGCATATAATAAGTGTGAAATCCTTGGACCATCTGGACTAATGCTAATCTCAATTGAGCTTTGAGCAAAAGCAATAGAAAGTAGTAGAGATTAAAGAATGAAAAGGAGATGAGACAAGGGACAACCTTGACGGAATCCACTCTTGGCTTTAATACATTATGAAAAGTTACCATTAATAGTTAATGAAAAATTTGAATCTTCAACACACTCCAAAATGATATTGGAGAATTTTCTAGGAAAGCCAAAATATTCCAAAACCTTCGTAAGAGTAGACCAGCACATAGAGTCATATGCTTACTCCATGTCAATCTTGAAAGAGACAAGCCCTTTGGAAGATTTAGAATACCCGAACTTGTGGAACATTTCTTGAGTAACCAACACATGGTCCGAAAGAGATCCACCTTTAATAAAGGTCACTTGCTCCTCAAAGATTAGCTAAGGAATAACAGATAGTAATCTATTCAAAATCACCTTAGCCGCTACTTTGTAGACAAAATTACATAAGCTGATAGGCCTATAATTAGAGGGAACCAAGCTCACCTTAGGAATGAGAACAATTAAGGTATCTTTCCAAACTTTGTCCAACTCACTATGACAAAGAAAATGCTTGATAGCATTCTAAAAATCACCTTTGATGATGTTTCAATAAGCTTTGATAAAAGAATAGAAGATACCATCATATCTGGGAGCAATACTTCCACCAATTTGTTTCCAAACCAGCTCCACGTCCTCCACGAAAAATCCCTATTCAACAGACATTTGTCAAAATCGTTCAAGCAATTCAATGACATTAGCCACCCATCCAAGTCACAGCTTCTTTGTTTCCATTTTTGGTTGAAGAATCGAAAGAAAACATCCTCTATTTGTTTTTGCTCTTCCATCATTACACCATTCTCATCTTTTATTTTAACAATACTATTTGAATTCCTCCTTACACTAGCATAAGAGTGAAAGAACTTTGAGTTGCAATCACCCTCAACCAGCCATTTGACCTTTGCTCTTTGTTTCCACCATGCATTCAGCCGAGCCATAGTTGAGTTCAGTTCATTCACTTTAGCTTTGAGAATCCAACAGTCCTCTTCCGAAAGAAACCCAGCATCTGATTCCTTGATTTGAAGCTTCAAAATATCTTCCAATAAACTATCTTTTAAATGGTTCAAATTCTTGAGTTTGGCTTTACTCTAGTAGAACAGAGATTTCAAAGCTATTTTAAACTTGATATTAAGAATATGAGAATAGCTTCCAAAATAAACATTGTTCCACTCGTTCCTTACCATAGCAGAAGAAGCCGGGAATGAGGCCCAAACATCCTCAAACCTAATGATCATTTTAGTCACCGTATTAAATTCAAAGAAGTTTAGTACAATTGGACAATGATCTGAAGCCACTCTATCCAAGTGTCTGACTACCATATGATGGAATGAATTTAAAGCAATTGAGTTAAGGAAACACTTGTCCAATCTTTCAAGAATTCGAGCCCCTCCAATTTTGTTATTGCACCAAATAAACTTAGGGCCAATGAACCTTAACTCATGAAAGTCATTATTAGAAAAAAAGGCCTTCATCTCCTTAGGTCCTTGGGAAAACAAAAATCTTTTCCCTCCTCTCTTGTCTTCTTTAGAAATCAGAAAATTGAAATCTACTCCCACCACCATAGGAAAATCTGCTGTAGAATGCTTTTCCAACATCTCCCACAGATTCCCTCTTTTATACACATCTTTATTTCCATACGCAGAAGCAATCCTCCATGAACCTTTGTTAATGATTTCTAAATCACCAATAACACATTGAGGAGATGACTCAACAAACGAAAAATCAATCAAAATGAGAATTCCATAAAACAAGAATACCTCCAAACAAACCTTCTGAAGGCACAAGAAAATACTCCCAACCATCCCCAATCAGCAAATTGACTTATTTTCTATGAATAGAAGACAATTTGGTTTCCACGAAGCCAAAAAAGAAAACACCATACAATTTAACAAACGCTTTAAGGTATAGAGAAACACTTTTCTTCCCAGCTCCTCTACAGTTCCAAAAAGCTATAGAAGACATTATTAAAAAAGAAGGGAAGAAACCCAAGTTATACCTTTCACCTCCATATCCAATCTTCTGCTCCTAGGATTTGAACTAATTGGGCCAAGGCCTTTTAGTTGTTTTGATTTTTTCTTTTTAACTTGATTGGAGCCACCTTCCTTACTTCCCATACTAGCATCCCCATTCATAGGCATGATTTCTGAGCCTCTAGTATCACCAGACACCTCAAAAGACACCACAACCTCTAGTTTAGACTGAATTATTTCACCTTCTTCAACAACATCAATTAGAGCATTGAACTTATTGTCATTTATAGGAATGCTGCAACGAATAGAAGCTTTACCCATATTAGGTTCAGTCACTTGAATTGACTTAATAAGGTCACCCTGAGAAGGGTTGACATCAGAAGTAACCATGACAGGAACATTTATTTGATCCGGTGAATGTACGCTCCTCTACGTTCGGCCACCAATGTTTTAGCGCCACGTAGCATGAAGAAAAGTCGCCGACCCAACCCGCTGTTTTTCGGGTTCTCGCACGTGCGTTTTTTTAAATCCTTGACGAGCCGAATAATATCCAATCACCTTTTGGATATATTTCAAATACCTAGCAATACCGAGCAAATACCGAGTTGTACCTAGTTTTTTCTAGCAATACCGACCAAATACCTAGCAATACCGAGCAAATCCCTAGCAATACCGAGCAAATCTTGAGCAAATACTGAGTTGTACCGAGTTGTACCAAGTTTTTTCTAGCAATACCGAGCAAATACTGAGCAAATACTGAGTTGTACCGAGTTGTACCGAGTTTTTTCTAGCAATACCGAGCAAATCCTGAGCAAATACTGAGTTGTACCGAGTTGTACCGAGTTGTAAAAAAACTCGGTACAACTCGGTATTTGCATGGTATTGGTCTTCACAGAGCGGTATTTCTCATTTTTGCAAAGCAATACCTAGCAAATACCGAGCAAATACCGAGCAATACCGAGAAAATCGCGAAGATAGCATTCCCGGGTTCCGCTCCAGGTCAAGTCGTCGGGCCGCGCGGTAAAGATTAAGAGCACGTGGCGACATGTTATTGGCGGCCGAACGTAGCTCTATGTCCGGTCAGAGGACGTAATAATTGTTCCCATGACAGGCTCTAGAACAGGTTTAGCATTAGTAACTTATTTAGTCTCTTTTTCCATTGAGATTATCAATTCAAATTTTCTCCACACAGCAACCTCCACCGGATGTTGATTAAACCTTTTAAAGATGGGATTTTTAAACCTCTTTCTTCCACGGTTCACAAGCATCCAAAGACCATAACCTGTTTTGTCATACAGGCATCTTCTACCAACTTCTCTTGAGTAGCTTCTACCACACCTGGATTATATAGTCTGTCCATCTTCTCGTGTATATTAGGACCAAGTTTGGCCTCCACACTATTCTTCACACAATCCTTCTTGATATGTCCAATTATGCCACAATTGAAGCAGAAATTGGGAACTCTTTCATATTCTATCTTCTGAAAGAACTTCCCATAACTTCCCTCCACCCAAACACCTAAAGGCAGTTTAGCATCCAACTTAATACGAACACAAATCCTCCCGAACTCTCTTCTTCCCCATTGAAACATGTTCCCATCAATCCAATATGGCTTTCCAACCATAAATGCAATTCTACAGATATTGATTTCATCCCAACATTGTAACGGAAGGTTAGGCAACCTAATCCAAACAAGAGCCATTAAACCTTTAAGCGAGGTATGAGAGAAGGTTTGAGATCATCTATCTACTCCAATGATGTGTCCATTAACGAACAAGTTCAGTTAGATAAAACTGATTCCAAATGCTCAGGCTCATAAAAAGAGCAAAGAACCCATCCCATACCAAGCATTGTAAGATGGAACTTGCCAAATTGGGACCACTGTCTTCTTAATTCTGAGCTAATCACCGGTAAAGGAGCTTCTCCTCCAAAAATTTTGATCACCAGAGAGTTCTAAAGTTTTTTAGAGTTATCCAATTTATTTTGAACATGAAGTCTAACAGTCGAGCCATCCTCATATAAGCAATCACCAAAATCCAAGTAAGAGGCTTTTTATATGCTCCTTCTTACTCTAAGCATTTTGTTGAGAAATACTAGAAGGATGAGCTGGGATTGGAGGGAGACCATCAACTCAATCGTCGAGATCTCCAGAATTACAAGTACGCACCTCCATTAGATCCGATAATAAATCTTTCGTCTTCAGTGAAACATACCTCTTGCACAAATCTTCATCTTTTTTGTCATTCATCTTAACATCTGTAAAAAAAAATTTTAAAAAAAAAATCTTAACACCTGCAACAAGCTCCTCCTTTGAGCGGGCTCCTACCAGAACATCACAATTGGAAACCACTCCATCCAAGACCATACAGCTAGAAATTTTATTACCAGAATTAATCATTTCAATCTCCAGTCTCAAAGAAGGAGAGGCAACATCATTCGACTCTCCCTTTGAAACCGGAGTCAATCTAGACTTGAAAAGGATTTTAACATTATCTTCAATCATTATATTTTTCCCTTTACCGATAGCTTAAGGTTCCTTCTTCGACAAACAACCACCTTCATTAATGATTAAAGACATACCAGATTTAGCCTTAGGTTTTGCAACTTGAACAAAGCTTGATTTTCCATTTCCAAAAGCCGGTGGAGACGAAGAGAACGAACGAATCGAAGCAAATGAAGCTCACGAAGAAGAGCGCCGATCATCAAGTGGCCCACCGGCCAAAGGAGGCCGACGACCATCCGCCAACATGAGATAACCGGAATTCCCGCGAAGTTGAAAATTTGAATTAACACAATTCTCAGAATTTCCTCAGACCTTCTCTCTCTAACTTTCACTCTCTAACTTTCTCCAAAAACACAAGAGGAGTGTTTATATTCATCGAAAACACAAGATGTGTGTGTGTTTGAGTAAGGTGACATTGTTAGTTTTGGCATTAAATTTTGTTGTAATATTCTTTTATTCTGTTTTTTTGTTTCCATTGTTGGAAACATGCTCATGGTGCTGATCTAATGAAGACAGGATGTAATACTTTGATTACCTCAACGGATTTGGTTTAGTTGTTTTGGTTAAGCACTAACCAGTTTCCCTAGTGGAGTAAATGTTCCAGTTCCTTACTGTTTTCCCTTGTGGCTGCGGTAAATTTCCATGAACTTTTAGGTTTTGGTTCGGGCTGGTTCGTGGTTACTCAACTAAAAGAAATAAGAATCAAGCATTACCTTGGTTCGACCTATTTTTAGGTACCGGATCTAAACTACGACTTGATAGAACTAATCCAAATCGTCATTTCGGTATGGGTCAGATTCATTATTTGATTTTAAGCTATTTTTAACATTTTGTACACACATAGGTAACTTGAATCCCTGATTGATCAGTGATGTTACCTCTTTTTCCTTCTTTATCATATAAATAAATCGGTTCAAGATTTCATTGTGGCTGAAAAGCATAGAAGAAAATTCAATAGCTTAATACGAAATCTATCTATCTATTGATTACAAGAAGCAACAAAATTATCTAAAAGTAAGAAAATATGATAAGAGGGAAAGAGATATCTTATACCGCAACAAGCTAGCAATCCAACGGCGGGGGGCTTATGAAACCGCGTTCTGCCATGATCTCTACAAGCTCATCATGTTTCCTTAGCTGCCCTGCTCTCCTCAAAAGCTCTTGCACCTTCTCATACACTTGTTTTGTCGGCTTCAAACACTTGTCCTCTAACAATTCCCTCATTAGCTGATAAGATCTCCTCCAACTTCCCCTCTCACAAAATGCAGTAATCAACACCCCATAAGTATTCACATTCGGCTCTACCCCCTCCTTCTCCATCTCCTTCTTCATCTTCAGCACCATGTCCATAGTCTTATCCTTGCTAAAAAGCTGCATTAAAATATTATAAGTAACAGTACTCGGCTGGCACTCTATCTCCCGCATTTTCTCATACAACTTATGCGCAGCTTTCACATCCCCCAAGATTAAAACACACTTTAATATATGATTAAATGAGTTTGCATCAGGAGCACATTCCTTCCCCTTCAAAATCATCGAATTCAGAACCTTTAGAGCAGCATCGAGATTCTTCTGACCTTTACTGCAATGCGCCTCAATAAGAAAGTTGTAGGTAATGCCGTCGGGCTCACAACCAAGCCGCCGCATCTGGTTATGAACTTGCAGCGCTTGCTCTGACCTCCCCGCTCGAACATGAGCTCGCATAAAACAGTTAAAAGTGGCAGCATTCGGCGTGCAGCCGGAGTCGAGCATCTGGCACAGCACTTCCTGAGCTCTAGGAATCTGACCAGCCCTGCACATAGCGTCGATGACCGTAGTGTACGTGTAAACATTTGGTTGGATTCCGGCGTTGCGCATGGCGGCAAACGCTTGCTCAGCTTTCTCGAGACTCCCGGCACGGCACCAGGCGTGGACGAGGTTAGAGTAAATAACGACGTCAGGAGGGAATCGGCTGGAGAAGGAGTCGAAGAGTGATTGCGCCTGAACGGCTAGGCGCTGGCGAGAGAGCGCAGCGAGAAGGAGGGAGAAGGAAATGGGGTCTGGCTCGAGGCCATAGTCCGGCATGCGGTGGAAGGCATTGATGGCTTCGGAGGGGCGGTTGGCGCGGGAGTAGCGGCGGATGAGGGAGGAGAAAGCGGAGAGAGGGATGGGGATAGAGAGTGCATGCATGGAATCGAGGAAGTGCCATGCGAGATCGAAGTGATGGAGCTTGCCAGCGAGATCGATCATGGAGGTGAAGGGCTTGGAGGGAGAAGAAGGGGAGAAGGAGATCCACCAATTGAAGAAGGATAGGATTTGAGGGAAGGGGATACCGTGGCGGAGGGTGGAAAAGCGGCGGATGATGTGGTGGGTGAGGGCAGGGGAAGGGGGAAGGGGGAAGATGGAGGAGAAGGAAGATGAGAGGTCGGGGATGGTGAGATTCGGCGGTGGAGAGGCGGAGGGATCGGGGTTGGGGTGGTTGCGGTGGTGGTCTTTGATGATGAAGTGGAGTTTTTCGAGGAGGTGGGACTCTGCTGGAGAGAGGTCATCGGCGACGGTGGAAGGCGGTGACGGGCCGATGTTTGGGGGATTGGGCGCGAGAGTAGGAGAGGGGGAGGGGGAGGGGGAGGGGGAGGGGGAGGCGGAGAGGCAGCGTAGGAGTAGGAGTGAGGAGGAAGGCCTGGGCCGGAAGTGCAGAGCCATGGAGTGTGATGCACATGATCGTAGGGTTTGGGACATAGGGTTTACCAACAAAAAAACCAAAAAGTATAAGAAGTTTACTAACTATATTTGGATAAATTATTTGGTGCGATATGTCTGTACTTTAATTAAAATTAGATATGTGAATTCATTTTTTTTTTTTTTGGGAAAACCCGAGACTTGAAGCCCATATATTAAAAACCTTGGATCAAATTACAATTAACTCTGGAGTAAAAGCTAACAAGAAAAACTAACAAAAATTTACACAATGACTGAACAGCAGACAGATGGAAATAAAAATAATACAAAGACTCAGAATTTGGGCACTGTCATTATCATCAAAAAGATCAGATGAATAATGAAGTTCTCAGGCGAAGGCACCGGTTGCCTAAAACCAAACCCGTAGGAAGCAGTAGCATGAAGATTCCAACAAAACAGGCCATCACAGCATCTCCAGCCCTCAACCTGAAGCAGCGAAGAAACGAGCCTGGTTGCCGCATAGGCCCTCCAAGGTTCGTTAAGACAGGCCCGGCTCATCATTGTCTTATTGTTTAACATCTTCCACCAATGTCTGCAATAGTCATTGTAGTATACCCGAGAAATGATAGCTTGAAAATCCAAGAGCCAATAGGAATAAGGCCTTAAAGAAAAATTGCCAAATTCCCAAAAAACCTCTTCCCAGGTCTGAAAAAGAATGTATAACCAGTGCTGGGCCAAAATTATCAGAAATAGAAGAAACCAGGTAATCAATAAGTAACGTGTAGTGAAACTGGCATATGCTAAGATGCCAAAACTGCTCCAGTAGAAAGCCGTCCAAACTAAAATCCCGAGAATCGCTGCATCAAAGAAGTCTTGTTTTTCCATTTTGAAATTTTTAATCTAACAGCCAACGTGATATTACAAATAATTTTAACCACATTTAGTCTATGATTAGAAAACCGGCGGTTGTTTCTTTCTCTCCAGATGTGATAAGTAATACAACTAATAGATAGTAGACATAAATCCTTCTCAGATTTGCTATATCTCCCAGAAATTTCAAAAAATTCAAAAATCTGAGATAAAGTAGGCCGAAGATAAAAACATTTAAGCTCTAGTAATAAAGTCGTAAGAATATAAAATGAGAGGTCGCATGCAAAAAATAAGTGAGAGTGGTTCTCAATGTGACCAGAACATAAAGAGCAGTTAAGAGGCACCTGCAACCCCCTAAAATTGAGATTATCCGTTGTTTTAAGTTTACCAAGCATGGCCATCCAAGTGAAACAAGCAAATTTAATGGCATGATTGCAATGCCAAATAGAATTAACCAATCCACCTTAGGGACAGTGGAATAAAAATACTCAGTGAAATTTTTGAAAAGCCAATTTGAATCTCCTTTCCATAAGACCTCATTTTTTTCCTTCAAATCAACAGTATAGTATCAGTAGTGTTAGCAGGTAGAAAAGTTGGCAGCCGCCAACACCCATTCCCCAAAAAATCCTTTACCAGCTTATCACCCAGAAACAGCATAGAAAAAGTTTCACCAAGAGATTGTTCATTAAGCCAAGGATCCCATAAGAAAGAGAAATCACAGTGATCAGCCACAGAGAAAGTAATCTCCTCTTTAATTCTATGAGCAGTTTCAACAATTCTATGCCAAAAATTGGAGTCATTGATAGTGATAGGTTTCCAAGGTGATGTATATTTAGCCTTATACCAGTGACTCAACAAATTGGGATTGTTGTAAAATCTACCAATTATGGAACATGAGACTCCAAATTGCAAAGCTTGTAAGGACAGAATTCCTAGTCCACCCGCAGACTTAGGAAGTGTGACAGTAGACCAAGAGATGAGATGCAACTTTCTTGCCTCAATGCTATTGTGAAATAAAAATCTAGAGCATAATTTATTAATAATAGCACAACAACCCTTGGGTATAATGGAACCCCTTATCCAGTAGGATAAGGTGTTAATAATTGTAAATTTCAAGAATTGGACCCTACCTGCAAAAGAGAGAAATTTGTTTTTCCAACCCGCAAGAAGAGCATGGATTTTGCTCAGAAGAGGTTGGAAATTAGAAGGTTTAAGCCTTTTTGGAGATATCGGAATACCTAAGTAAGTGAGATAGGTATTGATGTTATGAATTCCAATTTCATCACAGATAATTTGATTTTCTGGCTTGTTGTTTGAGAAGATAATGGCACTTTTGCTAGCATTGATTTGAAGTCCCGTTAAAGAGCTGAAATCTAGGAGACATCTTTGAAGATTAGCAGCATTTTCTCTAGTAGAGTCACCCACCACCAAAAGGTCATCAGCATACATCAAATGATTGATGTATGTGTTGTTGCATTTAATTCCTTTAAAATGACAAGGATAAGAAGAGCTAGTAAGCATATTAGATAAGCCATCCATAACTATGCAAAAAAGTAGTGGTGACAATGGGCAACCCTGACGTAGACCCGAGGTTGATTTAATGTAGCCTTCAAGAGATCCATTTAAGCAAATAGAGAAATGAACATCAGAAATACAACCTCTGATCCAATTGACAAAGGTTTGAGGGAAACCCTTCTGCAAGAGCCTAGCAATGAGGAAATCTCTAGATACACAGTCAAATGCATTTTGTATATCCAGCTTAGCATAAAACTTGTCATTGTTTCCTTTAAATTCTCTTAAAATCTCAGATGCAAGGATAATGTTATCAGTGGAGCATCTGTTAGAAATGAAACCAGATTGACTTTCATGTATGATATGAGGTAGAATGATTTTAAGCCTGTTTGTTATAATCTTGGCCACTATCTTGTATAAAACATTGCAGAGGGAAATAGGCCTATAATCATTAATGCTAGAAGCATGAGAGCTTTTGGGAATTAGAGCAATGGCTGTGGCCTTAACTCCCCTAGGGAGGGATCCAGTGTTGAAAAAATTATTGACCGCATTAAACACTTGCAACCCAATAAGATGCCAAGATTTTCTATAGAAAGCATAGGTGAATCCGTCAGGACCAGGAGCAGATTTTTCATTACCTTCAAAAACCGCAGCTTTGACCTCCTCAAAGGTTAATGAACCCACCAACATGTTATGATAATGAGCAGGAACTAAGTTTCCAGTGGGAATATTCAAAGGAAGCACAAGGTTAGGATGAGACTTGTTAAACAAAATCTCAAAATGTTTAACAATAGCCTTAGAAATATCCTTGAAAATAGAGAAATGTCCATCAGAAGTTGTAATCTCCTTAATACAATTCTTGTTATTCCTGCTCTTGATTTTAGCAAAAAGAAACCCAAGGTCATCTTCCCCATGTTTTAGCCATAAGGCTTTGGCTCTCTGAGCCAACCAAGATGTCCATTGTGATTGTAAAGAAGCAAGCTCTTCATTTATACTTTTCAGATTTTGATTAAGCTCCAAATTCAAAGGATTGACCTGTAGCTCTAACAAGCAAATATGTTGTTTGCTTTTAGTTTCTAACATAGCATTTGAGAGATATGAGGAGGAAGCCCAGTTTCTGTTCTTAAAAAACCTTTTGAGTCTTTGCAAACTGTGATAAAAAGAGGCCATCGGACTTCTAGCAGATCTAGAAGAGAAAGCGGTATACACATCATTCCAATATCCTTCCATACTAACCCAGTAATTTTTGAACATGAATCTTGATGACCTAGGTTTTTCAACAGAAGATTTGAATATTAAAGGTGAATGATCCGAACCAAGGGGTTGTTCCACCAAAGAATAAGCATTGGATAGAAAATCAAGAAGAGCATTGTTCACCAAAATTCTATCCAGTTTAATGTGGATAGGATTGTCCACTTGTTGGTTAAACCAAGTATAGAAAAGACCCGTAGAGGAAAGGTCTTGTACCCCACAATTAAACATCATGCTATTAAGTTCACCCAATCTACTACCAGAAATAGTAGATCCCCCAGCTTTTTCAGACTGAAATCTGCAACAGTTAAAATCTCCCAAGATAATCCACGGATGGTCGGAAGAAGGAGTGAAGCTTAAAACTTGATCCCAAAGATGTTTCCTATCCTCCACAGAATTAGAAGCATAAATAGCAGTAAGAAAAATAGGTGGAAACGATCCCACTGAAAGCGTGCCATGAATAAATTGAGGGGAGGTAGAAATAAGGTTAAATGAGAGCACCGAAGAGTCCCACTTAATCCAAATCCTACCCAACGAAGAATCCCCAAAATTATTACAACTGTCTTCATTCTCAAAAAGAATATGAGAACGCAAAAACCATGGGTCTTCAAGAGTAGAGGCAGAAATTTTGGCTTCCAAAATACATAATAGCTTGAGATCATGAGAATTGATCAAGGACTTGCAAAAACTAACTTTATCCGGGTTATTAAAACCCCTAACATTCCAACTAGCAAACGTTGGCAAGGACATATTAAAAGTTTTGAGCTTTGGCCTTCTTGGCCGACTTTCCCTTTGGCGGTTTGGACTTGTTAGGAGATTTTCCTTTATTGGCTGTAGACCTAGTGTTATGTAGATTTTTTTCGGCTGTGTCCAGAAGAAGCTGAACAGAAGACGGGTCTCTATCGGCAATGGAGTAGGAGTTGGTATCCGTCTCAGAGAAAGACTCCAAAGAGTCTTGAGTAGTTTGTTCTTCAGTTTGCAAGGAGGCAAACTTGTTTAAAAGGGGAATTTTAGGCACCTGATTTTGACGTGGGGAAGTTTGCAATCCAGAAGAGGAAGATTCTTCTGTTGGCGAATTTAGATTAGGCAAGGCAGAAGCTTTGGATGGGGAAGGCAAAGGATTAGTTACAAGAGGTAACCGAGGGGATACAGACTGGTTGGCCAGTGGCAAGTCCAAACTGGGTGTTGATTTCTTTAAGACTGGTACAATGTTGGGGTTGGATTTGGTTGCATCAGCCTGGTGAACCGAAGGTAGACCTGAAGGAGAAGCTGCAGGTAACAGGATTTGGGGCGGGTTTTGGATAACAGAGGGATTGTTGGTTTTAAGTGGAGGTGGAATAGAAGGTGAACTGTTAGGTCTGTTGGAGCGATGCCTAGAGGAGCTACGACCTCTATGCCGAGGAGGTTGGGGTGGAAGAATCGGTTGAGGATTAGGGTTTTTAGGACACAGAGAGAATGGATGAATAAGGGAACCACAGCCTTCACACTTATCAGGTTTCCAATCATAGATAACATTCAAGACTAATTCTTCTCCTTCAATTTCCAAAGGAATTTCATCAGGTAATTCAGAATCTTTAGAGATAAGGACACATACCATTGCATAAGTGAGCCTGGTGCGATTTGCTGTGAGAGAGTCGACAGAAATAGGAATACCTATATAGCTTGAAATCTTTGAAATTCCAGTGGGAGTCCAGAGAGCCAAAGGGAAATCAACAATTTTGATCCAGATCAGGATAGGAGCATCCTCGTCTCTCTTCGGTTTGAACTTAGGTGACCATCGTTGAAGAATAAATGGTTTCCCCAACAAAAACCAGGGTCCACCCGAAAGCACCATCTCCATATCCTCCACAGTAGAGAATTTAAGCAAGAAAAAACCATCCGCAAGAGATAAAAGAGACATAGAACCTTTTAACGACCAAAGCTTTTGCATGGCTTTGAGTAATCGCTCGTAGTAAGGTCTCGGGCCGAGCGAGTATCCGATCAAAGTCGAAGTCCATATGGTCTTCCCTTCCGAGAGATCATCTGTTTTGAAAGAAAGCTTTTTGCCGGGAGAGTAAAAAGACACCGAAAACGGAGTTGGTTTGGTGGAAGAAGCCGAGACGTTGGCAGCGTAAGATCGACCAGCATGCAACGTGTAAAGATCATTTTTCTCCCAGGTCCGTCCGGGACGAAATTGGATCGTCCGGGACGATCGGTACAGGTTGTGCAGAAAAACATGTTTGGCTGAATGGTTCGTCTGGACGAAATTGGGATCGTCTGGACGAAAATAAGTCAGAGCCATTTCGTATGAGGACGATATTTAATTTTCGTCTGGACAAAATTTTTCTCTACATGGATCGTCCGGGACGAAGTGCGATCGTCCGGGACGATCAGTTTGGAAATATATAGAAATGAGATATTTTGAAGAGAGAGAAAAGCCCAGGAGAGAGAAAAATGAAGGAAAAAGAAGGAAAAGTGATTTTTGGGCGACGTCGGTCTATTTTCGTCTGTTGTGACAGTTGAAGATATTGCTGTACGCAAGGTAAGGCACATTCCGCCTTTCTCAATTTTCAGAACCGTCATTTTTGACGGTATTATCTGTCCGGAATTGATTTTTGTTCGTGATTTTCATCCGTATTTTCCGACTGGTTTAGTTTTTCCCGTGTAACTTTCTGTATTCTGTTGAAGTGCCGAGTGTGCACATTTTGGTTATTTTCTGAAGATTTTTGTCCGGATATTTTTGATTCGACTGTGTTTTTAGTCGACTGGATTTTTCTGTGAAATTGGAAATTATCTGTGCAGTTGGATAAATGTTCTGAAATGTTGTTATCTATATTCTGTGCAAATTCGGTAAATTGTTATTTTCAGGAAAATTGTGTAAATTCTGTATACTGCCGTTGTGCTGCTCGATTTTTGGGTAATTTCTGATTTATCCAAATTTCTTCTGAATTGATATATTATCTGTATATGCTATAAAAAGGGAGTTATAAGGGGCCTGGATCCTATGAGATTCAGTTAGTGTCTGGGAATTCTGAAATGAGCTCAATATGAAATCTGATATATGTTCTATCCCGGATCCGAGGAAATCTGTTTAGGTGCTATAAGCACTATATATGTATTCTGGTGCTATAAGCACATCTGTTCTGGTGCCGTGAGCACAAAGGGAGGCATAAGGGGCCTGGATCCTATGAGATTCAGTCAGTGTCAGGGAATTTAGCTATGAATTATATAATATCTGATATATGATTATGGTATGATTCTGATATGATTTGTTCTGTTCCGATATGATCTGAACTTCTGATTTTTGTACGATTCTGATTCTGTTGATCTGATTTGTCTGATCTGTTCTGTTTCTATTTTGATACGACTTATGTTTCCGTACAGTTCTGTTTGATTTGATATCTGTCCGATTCCGTTTTGATTTCTGTACGGATTTGTCTGATGTGTTGGTTTTGAGATTCTGAGGATTTTGTTTGGAGGTTTGTTGCTTTGCTGAGCTGTTGAGCTCACCCTTGCTTTCTGGTGGTTTTCAGGTTCTGGGAAAGGGAAGGAAGTCCAGGATTAGTTCAGAGTCTGATCAGTATAGGTATTGTTTTGTACCTTTTGATTTTTGTACAGTCATGGCTTTTCTGTTTTGTTTTTCTTTCTGTCTAAAGCCATGTACTGTTTTGTAGATGATTGTTTTGAGGAAAAGAATGAAAATCATATAGATCTTTTGTTCCACTACATTTGATGTTTTTAGTAGCTCTGTGTTTGTCTGTTTTGTTTAAAATATTTGGAAGATTCAGTTCCGAACCAAATTCCAAAGCCAGATCCTGGTTAGATTTTCCGTCGCGGCCCGGTGCGAACGGGATTCGTCTCATCTCGGGTCGGGTCGTGACAAACTTTTTGGTATCAGAGCAATGTTTTGGAATTTGGGATTGTGTAAAACAGAGCTATAGGAAGTGATCTGTAGTGAGTCTGTCTGGGGGGTAGTTTTGGTTTGTTCGGCTTTTTATTGTGTTGTTTTTGTGATAGTTTTATAGATTTTTCTAGATTTTTTGTATGGATCAGCCAGACCCAGACATGACAGATGGTCAGAGTGTCGATCAGGCAGCACCAGTGGGGAGTACAGTCCTAGTGGTCGGTGCTGACACGCTTTCACAGTTTGCTACGCTTGTTGCTCAGATGATGAGTGAGACACAGAGCAGAGCTTCTACTGTCAGATCTAATGATCTTGATCGACATTTGTAGTTATTTTTGAGGTTGAAACCTCAGAGGTTTGAGGGCGTTGTTGAGCCCAGAGCAGCCGAGGAGTGGCTGAGGAGATTGGAGAAGACCTTTGACGGAATGCAGTGTCCGTCAGATAGGAAAGTTCCATTGGCTATTTTTCTGTTGAACGGAGAGGCTGAGCACTGGTGGGAAGGCCAGCAGGTAGCCAGATTTCAGGGCAGACTGAACTCTTTGATTACCTGGGAAGAGTTCACTGAAGTGTTCTGAGATTGGTTTGTTCCCCCTTCTGCACGACAGCAGATGCAGGAGACTTTTCTGAGACTTGTTCAGGGGAGCAAGATGGTGATGCAGTACGAGGCTGAGTTTACTGCATTAGCTAGGTACGCTCCGCAGCTGGTTAGCACTTCTGCTGAGAGGTGTTACAGATTTCTGAGAGGATTACGAGATACTTTGAGGCAGCCCCTGATACCGTTTCGGATCACCGACTTCTCTGAGCTTGTGGAGCGAGCTCGACTGATAGAGAATGACCTGATGGCTACTCAGCAGCGGTGGACTGCGAGTAAAAAGAGATTTGGAGGTGAGGCTTCTGGCAGTGGTTCCTCTGGAAAGAGAAGATTTGTTTCCGGCTTAGGATCTGGAGACTCCAGGAGGAGCGGAGGGTCGTCTGGTACTACTACCAGTACGACGAGTTCTGGATCAGTCAGTATGGCACCTGTGTGCCAGAACTGTGGACGACGACACTTTGGCCAGTGCTACAGGATGGCTGGTCTGTGCTTCCGATGTGGTCAGTCAGGACATCGGATTGCAGAGTGTCCACAGATGGGATTTGATCAGCGTTCTGAGTTCCGATCTGAGGGCTTTATCAGACCTGTCGGTTCAGCAGTAGGAAGACCGAGGACTGTTCCTCCACGCCCTGAGGGATTTTCTGGCAGAGGTCGTGGATCTAGTTCTGGACCACGGAGACCACCTACGGTTCAGAAGGAGCAGAGTAGTTCTGTTGCTTCAGCTCCTGTTCCAATTCAGCCCCGAGTCTACAGCTTGAGTCAGTAGGAGGCTCGAGATGCTCCCGATGTTGTGACAGGTACGATTTACATTTCTGATCAGCCCTGTCGTGTTTTGTTTGACTCTGGAGCAAGTCACTCTTTTGTGTCCGAGCGTTATTTTGAGGCTTTACGTTTGGATTCCATTTTACTTCCGGTTTCGCTTTCCGTGATTTTGCCGGCTGGAAGTAATTTGATTGCTCGGAAGTTTTGTTTTTGTGAAATTGAGATTTCTGGCAAGAAGTGGAAATCGAGTTTGATTCTGTTGCCGATTTCTTCATATGATGTGATTCTGGGAATGGATTGGCTGAGTCTGTATGAGGCTCAGATTGACTGTCTGAAGAAGCAAGTGAGTTTGTTTGTGGCCGGAGAGAGAGTTGTATTTCAGGGATTACGAGGTGTTCTCTCCAGCCTGATTTCTGTATTGGAGGTAAGCAGGATGTGGAAGAAGGGATGTCCAGTCTTTTTGGCTTCGGTGCGGGATCTGAACCTGGAGGTTGGTTCTGTTTCTGAGATCCCTGTGGTACGGGAGTTTGCTGATGTTTTTCCTGAGGAGTTGGTTGGTTTACCTCCGGATAGAGATGTGGAGTTCTCTATCGATATTTTTCCGGGTACCGCTCCGATATCAAAAGCTCCGTACAGGATGGCACCGAGAGAACTTTCTGAGTTGAAAGTTCAGCTTCAGGAGTTGGTTGATAAAGGTTTTGTACGTCCTAGTGTTTCGCCCTGGGGAGCACCTGTTTTGTTTATGAAGAAGAAGGACGGGACACTCCGTATGTGTATTGATTATAGAGACTTGAACAAGATCACAATCAAGAACAAGTATCCTTTGCCTCGGATTGACGACTTGTTTGATCAGCTTTCCGGATCTTCAGTATTTTCGAAGATTGATTTGCGATCCAGATACTATCAGGTGAAGGTGAAGGAAGCTGATGTGGTGAAGACAGCTTTCAGTACTCGGTACGGGCACTACGAGTTCTTGGTTATGCCTTTTGGGGTAACCAATGCGCCTGCGATTTTCATGGATCTGATGAATCGAGTATTCAGGAAGTATTTGGATCAGTTCGTGATCGTCTTCATTGACGATATTCTGGTATATTCTGCATCTGAGGATGATCATGCCAGACATTTGAGTATTGTGTTGGAGACTTTGAGGAGGCATCAGCTGTATGCCAAGTTCTCCAAATGTGAATTCTAGATGAAGAGCATTTCATTTCTGGGGCATGTGATTAGCGGAGAAGGTATTTCTGTAGATCCCCAGAAGATTCAGGCAGTTGCTGATTGGCCAAGGCCGACTACGGTATTTGAGATACGTAGTTTCTTGGGCATGGCCGGGTATTACAGGAAATTTGTGAAAGGATTTTCACAGATTTCGACGCCTTTGACGAGACTGACGCAGAAGTTAGTTCCTTTTATTTGGACACCGGAGTGTGAGGCGAGTTTTCAGAGATTGAAAGATTGTCTGACTTCAGCTCCAGTACTAGCACTTCCATTAGGTATGGAAGGTTTTCAGGTGTTCAGTGATGCTTCACTGAAAGGACTGGGATGTGTCCTGATGCAGCATGGTCAGGTAATTGCTTATGCATCTAGACAGTTAAAGCCACATGAGAAGAATTACCCAACACATGATTTTGAGTTAACTGCAGTGGTATTTGCTTTGAAGATTTGGCGTCATTACCTGTATGGCGTCAGGTGTGAGATCTTTACTGATCATAAGAGCCTGAAGTACATTTTCACTCAGAAGGATCTGAATTTGAGGCAGAGAAGGTGGCTCGAGTTGATCAAGGACTATGATTTGACTATTCAGTACCAGCCTGGGAAGGCGAATGTGGTAGCGGATGCTCTGAGCAGGATGTCTTCGAAATTATCAGGTATTCATCTTACTTTTGATGATTTCCTGATACGTGATATGGAGCGATTGCAGTTGGAGGTGATTCCCTCCAGTGGTTTGGATTTGGCTCAGATGAGCATTTAGTCTTCTTTGGATACAAGGATTCAGGAAGCCCAGAAGTCAGATTCTGATTATTCGAAGTTGATTGCTCAAATTGGATCTAGTAAGACTCCTGAACTTCAAATTTCTGATTCTGGTGCTATTTTCTGTAAGAACAGGTTGTGGATACCTGTGTTTGGAAATTTGAGGCAGGAGATTTTGTACGAATCTCATCATTCAGGCTACACTGTACATCCAGGCAGTGGTAAGATGTATGCTGATATGAAACTTTTGTTTTGGTGGCCTGGAATGAAGAAAGATGTGGTAGAGTTTGTGTCAAGATGCGAAGCCTGTCAGTTGGTGAAGGCAGAGCATCAGCGACCAGGTGGACTGTTGCAGTCGTTGCCTATCCCTGAGTGGAAATAGGAGGAGGTAACAATGGACTTTGCGATGGGTTTTCCTCGATCTAGACAAGGGCACGACGCTATTTGGGTGGTTGTAGATCGATTGACGAAGTCCGCCCATTTTCTTCCGTTCAGACAGACGGATTCAGTTGATCGCTTGGCACAGATATATGTGAAGGAGATAGTCAGATTGCACGGTGTGCCTCGAGTGATTGTTTCTGATCGAGATGGACGTTTTACTTCCAGACTTTGGAAAGGCATTCAGCAAGGCTTGGGTACGAAACTGCATTTCAGTACAGCCTTTCATCCTTAGACAGATGGACAGTCTGAGAGGATTATTCAGATACTGGAAGATCTGTTGAGACTTTGTGTTCTGGACTTTAGCGGAAGCTGGGAGGATCATGTTCCGTTGATTGAGTTTGCTTATAACAACAGTTTCCAGTCCAGTATCGGTATGGCACCGTACGAGGCTCTGTATGGCAGGAAGTGTCGTTTTCCTTTGACTCTGATTGAGGTCGGAGATAGACAGGCTTTGGGTGCCACTTTTGCTGATGAAACTGCTCAGAAGATCAGTTTGATTAAAGAAAGGTTGAAAGCGGCTCAAGGCCGTCAGCAGAAGTATTACAATCAGAAGCACATATTTGTAGAATTTCAGGTTGGTGACTTTGTGTATGTCAAAGTCAGTCCGATGAAAGGTGTGAGCAGATTTGGTCAGGTGAGCAAGCTTAGTCCGAGGTATATTGGACCTTTTGAAATCCTGGAAAGGATTGGAAAAGCTGCTTACAGATTGTTGCTTTCTGATTCGATGCCTGACGTGCATAACGTGTTTTACGTATCCACTTTGAAGAAGTGGGTATCTAACTCTGGGAAGAAGGTATCTGCTGATGAGGTTGAGATTCAGGAGAATCTGGCATACAAGGAAGAGCCAGAGTTGATTTTGGCGTACGACGTCCGAAAGCTACAAAGTAAACAGATTCCGATGGTTAAAGTCAAGTGGAAGCACCGTACTGCACGGGAAGCCACTTGGGAGAAGGAGTCTGACATGAGACAGTTGTACCCGTACTTGTTTTGACTGAGTTTGGATGGGATAATGTCGAGGACGACATTTTTCAGAAGTTGGGGAGATTGTAAAGATCATTTTTCTCCCAGGTTCGTCCGGGACGAAATTGGATTGTCCGGGACAATCGGTACAGGTTGTGCAAAAAAACATGTTTGGCTGAATGGTTCGTCTGGACGAAAATAAGTCAGAGCCATTTCATCTGAGGACGATATTTAATTTTCGTCTGGACGAAATTTTTCTCTGCATGGATCGTCCGGGACGAAGTGCGATCGTCCGGGACGATCAGTTTGGATATATATAGAAATGAGATATTTTGAAGAGAGAGAAAAGCCCAGGAGAGAGAAAAACGAAGGAAAAAGAAGGAAAAGTGATTTTTGGGCGACGTCGGTCTGTTTTCGTCCGTTGTGACAGTTGAAGATATTGCTGTACGCAAGGTAAGGCACATTCCGCCTTTCTCAATTTTCAGAACCGTCGTTTTTGACGGTATTATCTGTCCGGAATTGATTTTTGTTCGTGATTTTCATCCGTATTTTTCGACTGGTTTAGTTTTTCCCGTGTAACTTTCTGTATTCTGTTGAAGTGCCGAGTGTGCACATTTTGGTTATTTTCTGAAGATTTTTGTCCGGATATTTTTGATTCGACTGTGTTTTTAGTCGACTGGATTTTTTTGTGAAATTGGAAATTATCTGTGCAGTTAGATAAATGTTCTGAAATATTGTTATCTATATTCTGTGCAAATTCGGTAAATTGTTATTTTCAGGAAAATTGTGTAAATTCTGTATACTGCCGTTGTGCTGCCCGATTTTTGGGTAATTTTTTATTTATCCTGATTTCTTCTGAATTGATATGTTATCTGTATATGCTATAAAAAGGGAGTTATAAGGGGCCTGGATCCTATGAGATTCAGTTAGTGTCTGGGAATTCTGAAATGAGCTCAATATGAAATCTGATATATGTTCTGTCCCGGATCCGAGGAAATCTGTTTAGGTGCTATAAGCACTATATATGTATTCTGGTGCTATAAGCACTTCTGTTATGGTACCGTGAGCACAAAGGGAGGTATAAGGGGCCTGGTTCCTATGAGATTCAGTCAGTGTCAGGGAATTTAGCTATGAATTATATAATATCTGATATATGATTCTGGTATGATTCTGATACGATTTGTTCTTTTCCGATATGATCTGAACTTCTGATTTTTGTACGATTCTGATTCTGTTGATCTGATATGTCTGATCTGTTTTGTTTCTATTTTAATACGACTTCTGTTTCCGTACAGTTCTGTTTGATTTGATATCTGTCCGATTCCGTTTTGATTTCTGTACGGATTTGTCTGATGTGTTGGTTTTGAGATTCTGAGGATTTTGATTGGAGGTTTGTTGCTTTGCTGAGCTGTTGAGCTCACCCTTGCTTTCTGGTGGTTTTCAGGTTTTGGGAAAGGGAAGGAAGTCCAGGATTAGTTCAGAGTCTGATTAGTATAGGTATTGTTTTGTACCTTTTGATTTTTGTACAGTCATGGCTTTTCTGTTCTGTCTTTCTTTCTGTCTAAAGCCATGTACTATTTTGTAGATGATTGTTTTGAGGAAAAGAATGAAAATCATATAGATCTTTTATTCCGCTGCATTTGATGTTTTTAGTAACTCTGTGTTTGTCTGTTTTGTTTAAAATATTTGGAAGATTCAGTTCTGAACCAAATTCCAAAGCCAGATCCTGGTTAGATTTTCCGTCGCGGCCCGGTGCGAACGGGATCCGTCTCGTCTCGGGTCGGGTCGTGACACAACGGGCCCAGAACAGAGGAAGTGGGAAGTGGAGGGAAATCAGAGCTAGAAGCTGCCATCCTGGAAGGGAGAAGCCCTCCCAGGCAAGGTGGCGAAGCGAAGCCCCCAACGCCGAAAAAACCCTAGCAGCGCAGTGGAGAAAGAACCCTAGCAGTATCTTTGTGTTTCAGAATTTGATAGGAATGCCAGAGCTGCCGTCAGTTGAGCTACAGTTCCGATATGTGAATATATGCATATAATTTTGTTTTTATGTCTAGTCACTTCGATCGATCCGGGTAATCCTATATATTTTTATCTTTTAAATGTCGGGGTTTAGGGTTCGCGCATAAAAAATCCGCTAAAGCTCCCAAATTCAATTATTTAGGACTTCGCATGCCTGTTCAGAAAAAACAAAACAAAAGAACTTTACAATATTCGTAGAGATGGGATGCTAACATGACACAAAGCTGAAAAGAGGTATGGAAACTTTCATGAATCATAAGTTAATTTGGTTGGAACTGTTGCAAGTTTTAACTTATCGGTAAATTTCTATCTCATCCTAAGTTGTTCTAAGGGTTTCAAAAGTTATGTAGAAATAAGGACTTAATACTGAGTGTTGAAGAACTTTGGAATATGCTACCTTGTTTTTTTTTTTTTTGAATTTATTTAGGTGTTATTGTTTCACTTTTACTACATTGCAATAACGCTTTCAAAACCACATTCATAGAATTTTTGCCTCGCTTTTACTACTCTTTTATTGCGCCTTTACTGTGCTTTTGCTAATCTTTCACCGTAGTAAAAGTGTCGAGAAAATGCAATAATAGAGCATCAAAAGCACAGAAACAACGTAGAACGTGCCATTTAACTTCACTTTTGCAAAGATTTCACTGCGCTATAAGTACTTTTTCATAGCGCTTTTGTTGCGCTTCTGAAGCGATTTAACTGCTCTTTTGGTGTACTATAAATGCACTTTTACTGAATTTTTTTCTTTTTACAGAATGTTTATAAAAATGAGAAATAAGCATATGATGCTTACTGTTAAGAGAGTTGGAATTTGCATGTTTTACATTCTTGCAACTTGTATAGTTTTGATGATTCCAAATATTATTGTTTTATATGTAGTTATCTCCTAACACTTTTTGGAAGATTTTTTTTTGCTCTTGTGTGAACTAACATTTCAGAAAAATCGAACTCCAAACTATGAAGACTTCAAATCAAATTCAGCATACAATCCTTTGTAAATTGAAGCTTTAAATTGTTCTTTAAATTGAGAGGGAGTAATTATAATTGAGTGAATAAAAACACACACATACACACTTAAGGAGATCTTACAAAATTTGTACTGATCGTATGGGACGAACCTAGTTCATACGGAATGATCAGGTCAGTTATCTCCTAGTAAGAGCAATGCGAACAAGAGTTGGAGGAAATTTTTCTAAGTCCTGATCATCTAGGGCGAAATTATTTTCGTCCCAGGACGAGTTAGGCTCTGTAAAAATTTCGTTCAGAAGAAATCTATAATCGTGCCAGGACGACTTGGGCTTTGTAAAAATTTTGTTCAGACGAAATTCATAATCGTTCCAGGATGAGTTGCCCTCTGTAAAAATTTTGTCCAAACAAAGTCCTGTTCGTCCCAGGATGATGTGAACCGACTTAAGTAAGTTGGTTACATCCTGTGGTAATTTGGGAACCGACTTATGAAATAACTGTTCATCTGAACGAACCTAGTTCGTATGGGATGATGATCGTGTACGAACATAATTTGTACCAATATTCATTAGGATCGTTCCCGACACTTTAAGTAAAATCGTCCAGGATGATCCACTATCGTACGGGACGATCCATTGCGTGTTGACTTGAATATTTGAAAATTTGTACAGTTTTTATTGTCTCTTCTATATAAGGTCCAATTTTTACTGTCACTCAATCTTTTTGCTCATTGATCTTCGTGCCTATTGAAAAAAGAGTCAAGGATAGAGTGTGTGAGAGAGCATTCAAAGAAGAATTCTTACTACTGGAGCGTGAAGGCTTCACCTTGTTTTTTAAAGGTAAGATTTTTTACTTGTGATTTTGGATTACTTCACTCTTTTCTTTCTTCCTTCTAGAATTCTTGTGAGAAGATTTGTCAAGGAGATTCGGTTCTCTGCCGACACTTGGAGAGTGTGAACAGTCGTAGGTTCTCTTCCCATACTAGAAGAGTGTGAAAGGAAGAAGGGTTCTCTGCCCACACTAGGAGAGTGTGAAAGGACGAAGGGTTCTCTGCCCACACTAGGAGAGTGTGAAAGGATGAAGGGTTCTCTTCCCACACTAGGAGAGTAAAAAGACGAACGGTTCTCTGCCAACATCGGAGGAGTGTGAAAGGACAGACGGTTCTCTGCTAGCACTAGGGATAGTGTAAAAGGACGACGGTTCTTTGCCGCACCGGGTAGTGGTGAAAAGAGTTTTGTGAAGGATTCTTAGCCTTGCTGTGGGTGCAAAAGGAGAGTCACTAGTGGTATTAGTGCAATACTCGGAGGGTGCTTCCGGGGAGTGGATGTAGGTCTAGTTTTGACCAAACCACTATAAATCTGGCGTCTTTATTTTTTCGCTAATTTTTTTTATTTTTGTGATTTACTGTTTTAAAACTGTGGGTGAAAAAAAACTATTTCTACAAAAATTCATTAAAGTTTAATTTCGATTTAAAATACTCAAAAGAGGGATTAATTTTTAAAATACCAATTCACCCCCCATCTTTGTTAGCCGTGGGACATAAACTTATGCTTAACAACCTAATTCATAGTGAACGAGTTTTAACAAGTGGTATCAGAGCTTTGTTTCAAAATCATAAGTTTAGACTACTTTTGATTAACATAGATAGCTACATTTGGAAACCGAAACACATCTGAGGGTTACTCTATAACTAGACCTCCACTGTTTGACAATATACCTTTTGATTTTTGGAAAACTCGCATGTCTACTTTCTTACAGTCACTTGATTATCGTATGTGGATCTTAGTCCAGGAAGGATATACAAAACCAACTAGATTAGTTTACGGAGTTAGAGTTGAAACGCCTTTTGCAGACTGGACAGTAGAAGAATGTGACTTAGCACAACTTAACGCCAAATGCTTGAATAGTTTCTTTTGTACTTTAAAATTAGAAGACTACATGCGGGTTTTCACTTGCAAAAGTGGAAAAGGACATATGGGATAGACTTTGTATAACATATGAGGGGACTAATGAGGTTAAGTAATCTAGACTTAATATCTTATTGCATGATTATGAACTATTTTGCATGAAACCAAATGAATATATTTCTGATATGTACACAAAATTCACACAAATAGTCACCTCTTTACATGCATTGGGTAGGGAGTTAACAAATGCTGAAATGATTAATAAGAATATTCGTTGCTTACCTACTGCATATGATGCTAAAATTACTGTAATTACAGAGTCTAAGGATTTAAACATTTACTATATTGGCAATCTTTTTGGTTTGTTTATTGCTTACGAGCAAGGAGTTAGCTAAAGAAAGGTTGATATATGCTTAATGGCCGACAATCTTGATCAGTCAGATCAAGAAGAGGTATGTGACTTAACTTATAACGAACTTTTTGATGTTTCTGAACACATGCATGAATCATATAGGAAAATGAAGAAAGTGCATGCTAGCCTTAGTTTAGAATTAGAAAAGCTTAAAAAGGAACATGAAATCCTAAGGAAAAGTCATGCTTTGATTGATAACAACCACATGAAATTACTTGATGAGTTTGATGACTTGAATAAAAATCATGAGAATTTAAAAACATCCTATGCAGAACTCGAGAAAGATTTTAAGAACTTTAAGGATAAATTAGAGAGCAAATTATATAAAATTAATTATTTAAATTGAATTTTGGAAGATATGAATTCATTTTATAAATTAATGATAAAAGCTCTCGAGGATAATAGGATACCTTCTAAACTTGAAGATTTTACTAATCCTATTATGTATCCTAAATTTATGCAATACCTAAAAAGACAGATGAATGTTAGAAAACTTATAAAACCATTTTCAAAAGTAAAATGTAATAATTATAGATTGTTTGGACATATAGCTCACACCTGTACTTTGAAGATGAAAACTAATTTGGTGTGGAGACTTAAGATGCATAAATCTAGACATATTATACATGCATCTGATTATAAATTGCTAAAAGGTGAACCCAAACTTGTTTGGGTTCCCAGATCTAACGTTTGATAATTTTACAGGGTTGCTCTCACATAAGACCTCGTGAGAGCATATGGTACTTAGACAACAGATGTTCAAAGCATATGACTGGAGATACTGTTCAATTCATAACGCTGGAAGCTAAGAGTGGAGGCAAGGTTACACTTGGAGATAACACCACAAGGAAGGTGGTTGGATCAGGTATGATTGAAAATTTTAAGATTTTTTTCATAGACAATGTATTATTGGTAGAAGACTTAAAACATAATTTGTTAAGTATAAGCCAGCTATGTGATAAGAGTTATTGTATAAAATTTTTTTCTACTAGATGTATATTAAGCCTAAATGATAAAGATATTTTGAATGGTAAAAGGGTAAATAATGTTTACATGCTAGATTAAAATTGCATTAATTCTCCTATTACTTTTTGTTTGAAAACTGTATCTGATGAGTCATGGCTATTGCATAGGAGACTTTGTCATTCTAGCATGAAAAACCTTAGGAGGATTATCTAAAAGAACTTAGTGAGAAGTATACATAAACTAGACTTTACTAAGGACCACCTTTGTGATGCATGTCAACTAGGAAAGCAAGTGAAGTCCACTTTTCAGTCTAATAAGGATCTTAGAACTAGTAAATCTTTAGAGATTTTGCATATGGATCTTTTTGGACCAGTTGGAATTGTGAGTCTAGGAGGGAAGGTATACGGATTTGTGATTGTGGATGATTACTCAAGATTCACATGGTTAGATTTCTATTTCATAAGAGTGAATCATTTGAGGAATTTAGAAAATTTTTAACTTGGATTTAAAGAAAACTAGGATGTGAAATTATCTTTATACAAAGTGATCATGGAGGAGAATTTGAGAATGATAAATTTGAAGAATTTTGTAAGGAGAAAGGAATTGATCACAACTTTTTTGCACCTAGTACCCCTCAGCAGAATGAGGTAGTCGAAAGGAAAAACAGAACATTAATAGAAGTTGCCCGAGCAATGTTGGCAGAATACTCTCTTCTAAAATATTTCTGGGCTGAGGCGGTTAGCACTGCATGTTATGTTCTGAACAGGGTGAATGTGAGATCAAAATAAAATAAAACACCCTATGAGTTAATAAAAGGAAAAAGACCTAATTTATCTCATTTGCATGTTTTTGGTTGCAAGGTGTTCATTCATAATAATGGAAAATCTGCCTTAGAAAAATTTGATCCAAAATCAGATGAAAGAATTTTTGTTGGATACTCAAATGTTGGAAAATCTTATAGGGTATTCAATAAAAGAACTTTGGTAATTGAGAAGACCACACATGTTGTATTTGATGAATATGGAATTATGAAAGAGACAAAATGTTGAAGAAGATGAAATTGAGATTAACTTCCAAAGGATTGAAAAGATGAATTTGGAAGAAAATGTGAAAGAAAATTTGGAGATAGAAAATCCTTTACCTAGAGATTTGAGATTTTCTAAAAACCACCCAAGGGAATTGATTATAGGTGAACCTAGTGAGGGTGTAAGGACTAGGCGTGGATTAAACTAGGAAGTCAATCATTCACCCTTCATTTCAAGTATAGAACCCACAAATATTGATCAAGCACTATCGGATGAATTTTGAATTTTGGCCATGCAAGAAGAGTTGAATCAATTTGTAAGAAATAAAGTTTGGGAATTAACTACAAGGACAAAGGATCAAAGTGTAGTTGGAACTAAGTGGGTATTCAAAAATAAAATGAATGACTCAGAAGTGATCATTAGAATTAAGGCTAGATTAGTAGCTAAAGGGTATAATCAGATTGAAGGGATTGATTTTGAGGAGACTTTTGCCCTTGTAGCTAGACTTGAAGCAATTAGGATTTTACTAGCCTTTACCTGTTTTAGAGGATTTAAATTGTATCAAATGGATGTCAAAAGTGCCTTTTTAAATAGAGTACTACAAGAGGATGTTTTTGTAGAACAACCTCCAGGATTTAAAAATTTCAAATACCCAAATCATGTTTTCAAGTTGAAAAAGACATTATATGAATTGAAACAGGTACCTAGGGCTTGGTATGAGAGGTTGAGCACCTTCCTACTTGAAAGAATATTTGAAAAAGAAAGTGTGGATACAACTCTCTTTTTGAAGAGATGTGAAAAGGATATACTCATTGTTCAAATTTATGTGGATGATATCATTTTTGGATCTTCAAATAAAAATCTTTGTGATGATTTTTCTAAAATAATGAGTAGTGAATTTGAGAAGAGTCTAATGAGAGATTTGAGTTACTTTTTTGGATTTAGCATTAAGCAAATTGAGGAAGGTACATTTCTTAGTCAATCAAAATATGTTAAGAATATCCTCAAAAAGTATGAAATGGATAATGCTAAACCTGTTAGTACACCAATGAGTTTCTCAGTTCAGTTGGATAAGGATCCTAAGGGAAAATCTATTGATCAAAAGAAATTTAGATGGATAATTGGATTATTGCTTTACTTGACAGTTAGCCGCCCCGATATCATGTTTAGTGTTTGCTTGTGTGCTAGATTTCAATCAGATCTAAAAGAATTACATTTGACAGCAGTGAAAAACATTTTAAGATATCTTTTAGGAACTCAAAACTTAGGAATTTGGTATCCTAAGTTTAGCTCCTCTTTTGAAATAATTGGTTATTCATATTCTGACTTTGCAGGCTGTAGGGTGGATAGGAAAAGCACTTCTGAAACATGTCAATTTATTAAAAATTATTTAGTCTCTTGGTCCAGTAGAAAACAAAATTCAGTAGCCCTATCTACTACTGAAGCTGAATATATTGCATTAGGAAGTTGTGTGGCACAAGTACTTTGGTTGAAACAACAGTTGATTGATTTAGGATTGACTATAGGCACTATTCCAATTTATTGTGATAACACTAGTGCTATTTGCATTTTTAAAAATTCTATTCAATATTCAAGAACCAAACACATAGACATAAGGCATCATTTCATAAGGGATCATGTATCCAAGGGAGAAATTGAACTCATTCATGTTACAATTGAAAATCAACTTGCAGACATTTTTACAAAACCTTTAGCCTTTGATACTTTCAGTGCATTAAGAATAAGGTTTGGTGTGATTGATTTAAATGCTTAAATAAAAATATTTTCTACAACATTGATGTTTGTTTTCTAGTTAATATTTTTGTGTTCGTTATGAGTTTTTTATCTTATTTTTATGTGATTTTTTTAAGTCTACGTTTTATTGTTGTACATTGTGTTTTTGATATTTTTTTTGAATTTTATTTTTATTTGTGTGCAAAATCAAAATTATTTTTAAGTGATAATCGTTCGGGATGAAAAATTTTCGTACAGGACGATTTGTGTAATGTGTCAAAGTGTCAGCTTTTAAACCGTTTGCATGCAGTTTTTCAGTGTTTAATGGTCACTTCGTCTGGACGATCATTATGATCGTACGAGATGATTTATTTTTCAATCGATGGGATGAATGAATTAAGCGGTTGAATGGATAAGGTAGTTTTTAATACGAACTTCGTACATACGAACCTTTGGTTCGTCTGACAAACATATGTCGGTTTGATGTATGGGACGATTTCAACTGTCATTAAAACGATATAAGTTCTGATTGTCCCGGGACGAACACGTGTTCGTCTGTACGATCAGATTGGTCAAAAGTCTGTATGAAAGGATGTTTCGTAAGTCGCGTTGATTACAAAAAGCCATTTCATTCTGGTCGTATTGAATCGTCTGTACAAAATATTTTCGTACGGAACGAACAAAAATTTCGTACGGGACGAATATTTTTCGTCTGGTACTAACGAATCATTTTTCAATAAATAGGCGGTCTTTTCAACTCAATTGTCACTCTCTAAACATCACTTTCAAATCCTTTCTTACTCTAGTTCATTTTCAAATGGCCAGTTCAAGCAAACGTCAAAAGGTCTTAGCCAAGAAACCATATAGGAATTCATCCGAAAATTTTTTGTCCAAAGCAAATGAGGATTCTTTTTCTAGGTTTGCTTCAGCCAAAATCACCCCTTCCTGGATTCTAATCCAAGAAGATATTACCTTTCAATTAATGCATTTATTTGCTTCAACTCAATTTCTCTTTATCCTTACCCTCATCCACCTCTATAACAAAGAAACCTTTCACTATTTTCTAGTCAATATGTCCTTCAACTCTGACCACTCTGTGATTCGCTCCTATGTCTTCAAACAAAAAGTTTAAATCACCAAGCATGACTTAAGAGCATTTCTAAATTTAAGGACTGAGGGAGAAAGAGCCCATACCTTAATCACCAATGATCAATATAAATGGAAATCAATATGGTGATTAGAGGAAATGGTTTAAATGAGCCTGTGGCTAAGGTATTCGGTCTTGTCCAAAATGCACGCATCATCCAGCACGTTCTTAGAACTTCAATCATTCCATAAGCTGGTGATAGAGTCAATATTACCCCCTTATCTCTATGGTGACCAAATACCAAAATTGTTTGTTGTGTCTTGTGTATTTGTGTCAAGTGTATTTTTGTATTTTTTATTTGTTTTATCGTATGTTGTCGTTGTGTGTTTTTTTGTTTTTGTTTTGTGTGATATTATTTTGATTTTGTATAAAATCTTTCAAAAATAAAAATTTTGAATCAATGCCTCCTTATTTTCATGTATTCATCAATTCAGGGGGAGATTAGGAGATTCTTAAAATTTGAAATCCTACAAACAATAATTATTTTGTCATCATCAAAAAAGAGGAGATTGTTAAGAGAGTTGGAATTTGCATGTTTTACATTCTTGCAACTTGTATAGTTTTGATGATTCCAAATATTATTGTTTTATGTGTAGTTATCTCTTAACACTTTTTAGAAGATTTGTTTTTGCTCTTGGGTGTACTAACATTTCAGGAAAATCGAACTCCAAACTATGAAGACTTCAAATCAAATTTAGCATATAATCCTTTATAAATTGAAGCTTAAAATTGATCTTTAAATTGTGAGGGAGTAATTGTAATTGAGTGAATAAACACACACACACACACACACACACACTTAAGGAGATCTTACAAAATTTGTACTGATAGTACGGGACTAACCTAGTTCTTACGGAACGATCAGGTCAGTTATCTCCTAGTAAGAGCAATGAGAATAGAAGTTGGAGGAAATTTTTCTATGTCCTGATCGTCCAGGACGAAATTATTTTCGTCCGAGGACGAGTTAGGCTCTGTAAAAATTTTGTTCAGACAAAATCTATAATCGTGTCAGGATGACTTGGGCTCTGTAAAAATTTCATCCAGATGAAATCCAAATCATCCCTGGACGAAGTCTTCTCTATAAAAATTTCATTCAGATGAAATTCATAATCATGCCAGGACGAGTTTCCCTCTGTAAAAAGTTCGTCCAGATGAAGTCCAGTTCATCCCAGGATGATGTGAACCGACTTAAGTAAGTTGGTTACATCATGTGGTAATTTGGGAACCGACCTATGAAATAACTGTTCGTCCGGACGAATCTAGTTCGTACGGGACGATGATCGTGTACGAACATAATTCGTACCAATATTCATTAGTATCGTTTCTGACACTTTAAGTAAAATCATCTAGGATGATCCACGATCGTACGGGACGATCCATTTCATGTTAACTTGAATATTTGCAATTTTTGGACGGTTTTTCTTGTCTCTCCTATATAAGGTCCAATTTTTACTGCCACCCAATCTTTTTGCTCATTGATCTTCGTGCCTATTGAAAGATGAGTCAAGGAGAGAGTGTGTGAGAGAGCATTCAAAGAAGAATTATTACTACTGGAGCGTGAAGGCTTCACCTTATTTTTTAAAGGTAAGATTCTCTACTTGTGATTTTGGATTACTTCACTCTTTTCTTTCTTCCTTCTAGAATTCCTGTGAGAAGATCTGTCAAGGAGATCCGGTTCTCTGCCGACACTTGGAGAGTGTGAACAGCCGTGGGTTCTTTGCCCACACTAGAAGAGTGTGAAAGGATGAAGGGATCTCTACCCACACTAGGAGAGTGTGAAAGGACGAAGGGTTCTCTGCCCACACTAGGCGAGTGTGAAAAGACGAACGGTTCTCTACCGACAACGGAGGAGTGTGAAAGGACAGATGGGTTCTCTGCCAGCATTGGGGATAGCGTAAAAGGACGACGGTTCTTTGTCGCACCAGGTAGTGGTGATAATAATTTTGTGAAGGCTTCTCCGCCTTGCTGTGGGTGCAAAAGGAGAGTCACTAGTGGTATTAGTGCAATACTCGGAGGGTGCCTCTGGGGAGTGGATGTAGGTCTAGTTTTGACCAAACCCCTATAAATCTGGTGTCTTTATTTTTCCACTATTTTTTTTATTTTTGTGATTTACTGTTTTAAAAATGTGGTTGAAAAAAAAAAACTATTTCTATAAAAATTCATTAAAGTTTAATTTCGATTTAAAATACTCAAAAGAGGGATTAATTTTTAAAATACCAATTCACCGCCCCTCTTGGTTAGCCGTGGGATATAAACTTAGGCTTAACAACCTAATTCATAGTGAACGAGTTTCAATACTTACAACACTTATACCCATAATAATAGCTTTAATGTGCGCAAGGATCATCATAATTACTGGCCAACTTCTAGAAAGATAAAATCCATGTACTTTTGTTTGTTCAAATGCTAGTTTAAAGAAGAGATTTGATCTGAATACCCAAAAGAAATATAGAAAATAAAAGACGAGAATAGTTTGTCCATCTTTCGTCAGGTTTGTAGTTGATGAAGCTAGAAATTGGATTGTGAAAAAAATTATTGAAACCCACAATCATAAATTAGCTAGGCCAGAAGACCGTCATCTCCTGAGATCATGTAGGAATATTGATGATGAGAAATCTTCAGTTCAGAAATCAATGACAGAAGTCGATATTAGAATCGTTGATGCATTCTCCTACCTCGTAGAGGAAGTTGGAGGTATTGTAAATGTTAGATTCTCTAAGAGGGATGCATACAATTTTATTCAGAAAGAGAAAATGTTTGTTAATTCAATTATTTAAAGATTAACAAGTTGATGACAACATGTTCGTATGGGACGTCCAAATTGATGAGTTTGATAGATTGTTAAAAATGTTTAGGTAGATGGAATGTGTAGGATAAATATGACTATTTAGGATGCTTCAATAGCAGCAACAAAGTCAGAGGATTCTTCTATAAGTGTTTGAGCAAGTGTGACTTTAAGGAGGTGTTTGAGAAAATATAGGCTAAAATGATCATGGAAGGGAACCTCCATAACCATGATTGGTTGGAGGATCTTTGTAAGATAAGGAATAAGTAGTCAAAATCATTCAAGAAGGACTATTTTAGCATGTGAATTCTATCAATGTAGTATAGCGAGTCTACTAATAATATGTGTCATGATATTTTGAAACCAACATGTTCTAGAGCATTCTTACAAGCACTTTTAGGGTGACCCCATGGATCATAATGATTGCATTTTTGAATTTTTTTTCCAAAATAAAATTTAATTTCCTTTTTCCTAGCCTTCCTCTTGGCCATAATGTATTGGATATGCCGATGCATTCAATCATCAACTATGTATCATTGAAACTTCCCTGGGAGAGTTGTAATTGCATTTTCATATACCATTCTATATCTACAACAATAATAAATGTGTTAACAACATATAACACATAGGCTACATATAATAAATTATATTAAAATGCTAGATCAACTAATTTAGTCACATGGTCTTGATCATCAACATATATGTACCATAATGGTGTTGCAAATCTATTTTTTATGTCTTATGTTTTGATGATTGACAAACACTGTTTCTCTTGGACTGCTTGTTGCTTCTAACTTTTCAGGAATCGGAGATCGGACGATCAAAAAGGAGCCAAGTTCAGGAATACGTAGGTTTAGGGTTGAGTTAGTCTGTACATTTGTTTTTTACCTTTTGAGTCCACTTGTAATAGTCAAAGAGACTGATGCTATGTAACCCTTCACACACACACACTTGAGAGACTTAGAATTTCTGTTTTTACTCATATCGGCCAGGACGATTTTCTGGATCAGCCTGGACGATCAGCTCAAAACAGAAAGTCTAATTAAGGATTCTTAATTAAGGCAGCCGACATTAACAGATCGTCCTGGACGATACGTGTATCGGCCAGGACGATAAGCTCAAAACAGAAAGAAGTAGCCGCCATAGTCAAGTATGGTATAGTGTATCTTTAAATTATCGGCCAGGACGATCCTATGATCGGCCTGGACGAAATTCACAAATTATGCCATAATTGTTCAGGAAATCAAGGGACTAATTAAGGATGATTGATACGATCAGATCGTCCAGGACGATCGCAGGATCGGCCGGGACGATCCAGTCAAAAAACCTTAAGTTACTTCAGGACGATCAATATCGGCCAGCCCGTATCCAGGGCTATTGTCAGGACGATTTTCCTCTGATTTAAATTGATTGGCCAGGACGATCGTGAGATCGGCCTGGACGATCAAGCCAATTTTCAATCGTCCTATTTTCCATCCAGGGCGATGCTCTGGCCGATTATCATTGATTTGTACTGATCGGCCAGGCCGATGTCCATATCGGCCTGGACAATATTATCGGCAACTTGCAATTAATGAGCTCTTTTGAAGCTCTTCTATTTAAGAGCTCTTGTTTAACGTTTTAAAAAAAAAAAAAACCTTTGGCTGCTGCCTTGACCTGAGAAAACCTTGAGGAAAGAAAGAGAGAGAGGAGAGAGAGAGGATCTTGTGAGGGGGAGCTTGTGAAGGGATTCACAAGGGTTGCTTCAAGGATCGCTCTGCGTCGTCTTCGTCCAGAGTTTCTCGTCCGTAGAAAGGTTGGTAGAGGTAAGGAGTTTTGCTTTTGGTTTTGGTTCTCTGCCAGCTTCAGGAGGAAGCAAAAGGAGATAGGTTCTCTGCCTTGCCGGGGTGGCAAAAAGGAGGTTCTTGTGAGGGTTTCTCCGCCTAGTCGTGGGGGCTAAAGGAGAGTCACTTTTTTGTAGTGCAATACTTGGAGGGTGCCTTCAAGGAGTGGACGTAGGTCGAGTTGACCGAACAACTATAAATTACTGTGTTCCTTTTCTTGCTTCCGCACAATTTAATTCTGCATTTATGCTTGTGGTGTGATTTGGTTTTATGCAATTTTCTTTCTCTTTTAAAAAGAAGTTTTTAAAATACCAATTCACCCCCCCCCCCCTCTTGGTTAGTTTGGGACTAAGTTCATAGGGCCTAACATCCCCATCGAACTTTCAAGTGGTATCAGAGCTTGATTTGAAAATTAAAGTTTGAAAACTTTTTGAATTTGATCCATGTCTAACTTTGGGAATCGCAACACTACGGAAGGGTATTCCATTACCCGACCTCCTCTGTTCGATAACCTACCTTTTGATTTTTGGAAAACTCGTATGTCAACCTTTTTACAATTTACTGATTATCGCATGTGGATGCTTATTCAAGAAGGTTATTCTCCACCTTCTCATGAAATTAATGGTTTTAAAACTGAAGTTGCTTTTACCGAATGGACTTTTGATGAACGAGATTTAGCACAATTAAATGCAAAATGTTTGAATTGTTTTTTCTGTGCTTTGAAATCTGAGGATTACATGCGTGTTTCAACTTGCAAAACTGGTAAAGAAATTTGGGATAAATTGTGCATAACTTATGAAGGCACTAATGAAGTTAAACAATCCCGTTTAAACATTCTCTTGCATGACTACGAACTTTTTCGTATGAAACCTCATGAATCGATTTCTGACATGTATACAAGGTTTACTCAGATTGCTACTTCATTGCATGCACTAGGAAAAGAACTTTCGAACTATGAAGAAGTTAACAAGATTTTGAGATGCTTACCTTCGTCTTATGATGCAAAAATTATTGCCATCACTGAATCTAAAGATTTGAACACCTATTCTATTGATAACTTGCTTGGCTCACTCATTGCTTACGAGCAAGGGGTGAATTAAATAAATCTTGATACAGGTGAGAAGAAAAAGGAGAAAACAATTGCACTGAAGGTGCATAAATCGGATTCTGAATCTTCCGGGTTTGAAAGCGATGGAGTTGCCTTCATCACAAGGCAATTTAAAAGCTTTCTAAGGAAGAAACAAAAGCATCATCAAAGTTGGAGAAAAGGTAAGGATCACAAACATGTAAAAGGATCTTCTGATGTTGTTTGTTTTGAATGCAGAAAACCTGGACATGTGAGAACTGATTGCCCTAAGCTTAGAGATCAATCAAGCAAAGAAAAAGGTGATGAGAAAGCAAAGTCTAGGAAGGACAAGAAGAAAAACCAAAGGAGCTTTTGGGCAGAATCTGGTACTGATTCTTCTGAGACTGAACCAGAGGAAGAAACTACAAACTTATGTTTCATGGGAAAAGATCAAAGTGATTAAGAAGAGGTATGTGAACTTTCCTACGATCAACTTCTTGAAGTTTCAGAATAAATCCATGCATCATATAGGAAATTAAAGAAAACTCATGCTAGCTTGAAATTAGAATTCTTAAATCTACAAAAAGAGCATGAAATTTTGATTAAAGATCATCAAATAATTGATTCAAATCACATGACTTTACTTGATGAATTTGATGAGTTAAATAAAAATCATGGTAAGTTAGTTGAAGAGCATGATGCATTGAAAATATCACACACATCTCTTGAATCTGATTTTAAGAAGTCAAAAGAAATAGAGAAAAATTTGAGGATTGAAAATGAAGTTTTAAAAAGCACAAACTTGAAGGTTCAAAATGATTTAGAAGCATGTAAGAAATCTAGGATGACTTCTACTTTTAATCAATTGCCAAAACCTAGAGAGAGGCATTATAACTCAAATCAATTAAGAAATCCCTTTCCTGGAGTTAGATGTTTTTCTTGTGGCATGCTAGGACACATCTCACACACTTGCACAATTCACAATAGTACACATTGGGTGTGGAGACCTAAGGTGCATGATCCACAGCATACCACACATGCATTGCATTCTTCTCTTCATAAGAAGGAACCCAAACCTGCTTGGGTTCCTAAAACTAACATTTGATAATTTTGCAGGAAGTCTCTCACAAAAGACCTCGTGAGAGTATGTGGTATCTGGACAGTGGATGCTCTCGACATATGACTGGTGATGCTAGCCAGTTTGTTGTACTAGAGTCCAGGACTGGAGGCAAGGTTACTCTTGGAGACAACACCACCAGGAAGGTGGTAGGAGCAGGTATAATCGGTAATTCCAAGAACCTTATGATTGAAAATGTTTTGCTTGTAGATGGATTGAAGCACAACTTGCTCAGCATCAGTCAATTCTATGACAAAGGCTTCATCGTGCAATTCTTCACGAACTCATGCATTGTAAGTTTAAGTAACAACACTATTTTGCAGGGAAAGAGGGTCAACAACGTCTACATGCTTGATTTAAATAACATTGAATGTGCTGCTTCTTTTTGCTTAAAAATTGTCATTGATGATTCTTGGTTTTGGCACAGGAGGCTTTGTCATGCAAGTATGAAAACCCTTAGGAAAGTGACCCAAAAGGACCTAGTTAGAGGTGTCCCCAAACTTAAGTTTAGAAAAGACCACCTTTGTGATGCCTGTCAACTAGGAAAGCAAATCCACTCCTCTTTTCACCCCATAAAGGACATTAGCACCTCTAGACCTTTAGAAGTCCTTCACATGGATTTGTTTGGACCCATTAGCATAGCCAGTTTGGGAGGGAAAGTCTATGGTTTTGTGATTGTTTATAACTACTCGAGATTCACTTGGACTAGATTTCTTTCTCATAAAATGAGTCTTTTGAGGAGTTTAAAACTTTTTATACTTAGATTCAGAAGAAGCTAGGTTGTGAGATTTTGACCATCCATAGTGATCATGGGGGAGAGTTTGAAAATGAAAGATTTGGTGATTTTTGTGAGGAGAAGGGGATTAGTCACAATTTTTCAGCCCCTAGGACCCTCAGCAGAATGGGGTAGCTGAAAGGAAGAACCGGACCTTGGTAGAAGCCGCTAGAGCCATGCTTGCTGAATATTCACTTCCAAAATACTTTTGGGCTGAAGCGGTTAACACAGCTTGTTATGTATTGAATAGGATGAATGTTAGAGTCAAACTAGAAAAGACACCCTATGAGATCCTTAAGGGTAGGACACCCAATCTTTTCCACCTTCATGTCTTTGGTTGTAAGGTTTTCATTCACAACAATGGGAAGTTTCACTTGGGAAAATTTGATCCTAAATCTGATGAAGGAGTGTTCTTGGGATATTCTAGTATTGGGAAGTCTTTTAGAGTGTTTAACAAGAGAACTTTGATGGTGGAAGAGACAACCCATGTAGTTTTTGATGAGTCTGATCCTAAGAAACATGGAGTAGAAGATGATGATGTTGGAGAGATTACAAGTGGAGTAGAAAATTTGGGGAAGGGGAGTGAGCACCTAAGTAATGGAGGAGTAGAAGGAGTCACCCAAGGAATAGAAAATTTTTGATGAAAGGGGAGAAACTTCACACACTTTGCCTAGAGATTGGAGATACTCTACTAGTCACCCCAAGGATTTGATCTTAGGAGACCTTTCTAGTGAAGTTAAGACTAGACATGGACTTAGGAAGGAGGTGAACCACTCTGCCTTTATCTCTATGACTGAACCCACCACCATTAACCAAGCCCTTTCTGATGAGTTTTGGATTTTAGTAATGCAAGAAGAGTTGAATCAATTTGTTAGGAATGATGTTTGGGAACTTGTGGAAAGACCTAAGGGACAAAGTGTAGTTGGGACAAAGTGAGTATTTAAGAACAAAGTGAATGATTCAGGAGTGGTGGTGAGGAATAAAGCAAGATTGGTGGCTAAGGGGTACAATCAAATAGAAGGGATAGACTTTGAAGAAACTTTTGCCCCGTAGCTAGATTGGAAGCCATTAGAGTGCTATTAGCCTTTGCCTGTTATAAAGGATTTAAGCTTTTTCAAATGGATGTCAAGAGTGCCTTTTTAAACGGGGAGATAAAAGAAGATGTGTTTGTAGAACAACCTCTAGGTTTTGAGAGTTCTCAATTTCCAAATCATGTGTTTAAATTAAAAAAGGCTTTGTATGGTTTAAAGCAGGCACCTAGAGCTTGGTATGAGAGGCTTAGCACATTCTTACTAGAGAGGGAGTTTGTCAAGGGGAGCGTAGACACCACCCTTTTTCTTAGAAAAGTTGGAGATGACTTACTCATTGTTCAGATTTATGTTGATGATATACTCTTTGGATCTTCTAATAAAAATTTGTGTGATGATTTTTCTAGAACAATGAGTAGAGAGTTTGAGATGAGTTTAATGGGAGAATTATCTTACTTTTTAGGGTTTAGCATAAAACAATTGGAAGATGTAACTTTTCTAAATCAAACAAAATACATAAATGACATTTTGAAGAAATATGAGATGGACAAAGCCAAGCCAATTAACACCCCCATGACTTCAAGTGCTCCTTTGGATAAGGACCCAAGTGGTAAGTTTGTGGATCAGAAGAAGTATAGAGGCATGATTGGATCTTTACTTTACTTGACTGCAAGCCGACCTGACATCATGTTTAGTGTTTGCCTTTGTGCTAGGTTTCAAGCTGACCCTAAGGAATCCCACATGGCTGCTGTTAAGAGGATTTTTAGGTACCTTTTGGGGACACAAGGATTAGGGATTTGGTACCCTAGACATAGCACTTCTTTTGAGATTATTGGTTTTTCTGACTCTGATTTTGCAGGATGCAAGGTGGATAGAAAGAGCACCTCTGGAACTTGTCAATTCATTGGACAATCCTTGGTCTCTTGGTCTAGTAGGAAGCAAAATTCTGTTGCACTTTCCACTGCTGAAGCTGAATACATTGCTCTTGGAAGTTGTGTGGCCCAAGTTCTTTGGTTGAAACAACATGTATTGGATCTAGGATTACATGTAAGCACCATCTCAATCTTTTGTGACAACACTAGTGCCATATGCATCTCTAAAAATCCTATTCAACATTTAAGGACTAAACACATTGACATTAGGCATCACTTTATTAGAGATCATGTGACTAAGGGAGACATTGAGTTACACCATGTGACAACTAAAAACCAACTGGCAGACATCTTTACTAAACCACTGGCCTTCGACACTTTCAGTTCTTTAAGGACCAGATTGGGTGTGATTGATATAAATGCAAGAAACCTTTTAGCTAAGTTTTCTTTTATTTTTTTTTTGCTTTCCTTTTTTTTTCGTATGCTTTATTTTTAGATCATCGCTGATATGGTATTATATTTTCTGTTCTTGTTTTTTAACAATCTGTAGTTAATATGTTTTCATATACTTAATCATTTAGATAGCATGAATATTTTGTGATTGTGTCTCTTTCCCTAACTTAGTACTAGTGACATAGTTTTCTTTTTTAATCAAAAGTCTATCTCAAATTAAAAGATTGTTTATGAAACTAAGATCTTTTCTTAAGCTTGCTTAAATCAAATCTATCTTGTATTTACAATGATTAAATGTTTTTTTGTCACATCAAGATTCCTCGTTACTCTTGTCTTCGATTATTAATCCTGCTTGTGGTAATTCTTCCCTATGTTAGAGAGAGAGCTCCTATTCTCTAATATCTGAGAAGATATATTCACAACTAAGTTTTTTAAAGGATTATAAAAGGGAATCTAGCTTGCAAAATAAAAAAAAAAATTTTTGACCAATGATGCCAACAAAAGAAGCGCAAAGACGCCAAAAAGTGAAAAATCTATAAAAAGATGCGCAAAGCGCCACAATATTGACAAGAGGCATAAAATGAGCACACTCAAAAGCAAGCTACTCTCTCTTTTTATATCTTTTAGAACTTAGAAGTTTTGATTCTCAAAAGCTTGATCTCGATTATCGTTCGATTGTGACAAATCTACCTCATTATTTTATGGAGATATTTTTCTTATGACAAGTGGTGGGTAGATTCTTTTTCTCATATCCAATTAATTATTTGAGTTAGGTCATTGATTCCAAAAGACGATTCTACCCTAAGAAAATGTTTTTGGGCTAAGGGTAAACCATGAACGGATATTCTACTATTCTATGGATTAAATAAGATTGGTAACTCATTAACTCACAGGTTTTTAAATCAATCACATGGAATACTATATCATTGACGTGCCTTGATTAAAAAAAAAAAAAAGGGAATTTTCTTTTGCTGTGCTTTCTTATACCTTCATTTTTGATGTGTCAAAAGGGGGAGAAGTTTATGAGGACCAAGTTTATGAGGTTCTTTTTTCATCAATCCTGAAGTTTTGCTATTAACTTTTTTTTGTTGTGTTTTGCCATCATCAAAAAGGGGGAGATTGTTGCAAATCTATTTTTTATGTCTTATATTTTGATGATTGACAAACACTGTTTCTCTTGGACTGCTTGTTGCTTCTAACTTTTCAGGAATCGGAGATCGGACGATCAAAAAGGAGCCAAGTTCAGGAATACGTAGGTTTAGGGTTGAGTCAGTCTGTACATTTATTTTTTACCTTTTGAGTCCACTTGTAATAGTCAAAGAGACTGATGCTATGTAACCCTTCACACACACACTTGAGAGACTTAGAATTTCTGTTTTTACTCATATCGGCCAGGACGATTTTCTGGATCGGCCTGGACGATCAGCTCAAAATAGAAAGTCTAATTAAGGATTCTTAATTAAGGCAGCCGACATTAACAGATCGTCCTGGACGATACGTGTATCGGCCAAGACGATAAGCTCAAAACAGAAAGAAGTAGCCGCCATAGTCAAGTATGATATAATGTATCTTTAAATTATCGGCCAGGACGATCCTATGATCGGCCTGGATGAAATTCACAAATTATGCCATAATTGTTCAGGAAATCAAGGGAGTAATTAATGATGATTGATATGATCAGATCGTCCGGGACGATCGTAGGATCGGCCGGGACAATCCAGTCAAAAAACCTTAAGTTACTTCAGAACGATCAATATCGGCCAGCCCGTATCCAGGGCTATTGTCAGGACGATTTTCCTCTGATTTAAACTAATCGGCCAGGACGATCGTGAGATCGGCCTAGACGATCAAGCCAATTTTCAATCGTCCTGTTTTCCATCCAGGGCGATGCTCTGGCCGATTGTTATTGATTTGTACTGATCAGCCAGGCCGATGTCCATATCGGCCTGGACGATATTGTCGGCAACTTGCAATTAATGAGCTCTTTTGAAGCTCTTCTATTTAAGAGCTCTTGTTCAACGTTTAAAAAAAAAAAACCTTTGGCTGCTGCCTTGACCTGAGAAAACCTTGAGGAGAGAAAGAGAGAGAGGAGAGAGAGAGGATCTTGTGAGGGGGAGCTTGTGAGGGGATTCACAAGGGTTGCTTCAAGGATCGCTCTGCGTCGTCTTCGTCCAGAGTTTCTCGTTCGTAGAAAGGTTGGTTGAGGTAAGGAGTTTTGCTTTTGGTTTTGGTTCTCTGCCAGCTTCTGGAGGAAGCAAAAGGAGATAGGTTCTCTGCCTTGCCGGGGTGCAAAAAGGAGGTTCTTGTGAGGGTTTCTCCGCCTAGCTGTGGGGGCTAAAGGAGAGTCACTTTTTTGTAGTGCAATACTTGGAGGGTGCCTTCAAGGAGTGGACGTAGGTCGAGTTGACCGAACCACTATAAATTACTGTGTTCCTTTTCTTGCTTCCACACAATTTAATTCCGCATTTATGCTTGTGGTGTGATTTGGTTTTATGCAATTTTCTTTCTCTTTTAAAAAGAAGTTTTTAAAATACCAATTCACCCCCCCCCCCTCTTAGTTAGTTTGGGATTAAGTTCATAGGGCCTAACATCCCCATCGAACTTTCAAATGGGTGCTCCTTAATACTAATAAATACAATCGTATGAATACATGTTAGTCCAATTATTTGTCATTATATGCAAGTTCACTCTTATGTTTAAATGTCAATTTCTTGTCTCGCAACAACCGTCAACCTCATACTCGAACATAGTTGATAATGCAATTATATATTACTCATTTCTTGTTGTTATTTCTCTAATATATTCTTCAATATGAGGCAAGTTTTGTGGAAGCATTGGTAGTTAAGCACATCGATCTTTGAAGATTATGACCTTCATGATGAAGAAAATACTTTTAAGTTCTTTCATAAATGATGTAGTCTAACTCATGATTTACATTTGGAAATAAATTTGTGATTTTGACACCCAAGTATTTCTCCATATATGCTATAAAATCTTGGGGATATAACTCAAAATCAATTATTTTAATTGAAGATATAAAAAATCATTATCACATTTTCATTAAATTAGTTTCTACCACAATACTGTCTTCATCTTTTTAGGAAACCATCAATACAAATCTTGAAGCTAACATAGAATCTCTTGAAAGAATTTCCATCATTATTATGCATATGTAATGTGAGAACCCTAATTTGTATTAAAAAACTATGCTCTTAGTGTTGGTACCCACTTGTAGTTATTATTCATAGATGTAAATATAATGCCCAGGTTTTGCTCTCTTAAATGAAATAACTTTATGTAAGGTTGTGATAATCCATACCTTGTATATTATTGATATATTGTGAAGGGACTTATGGATGATTCTTCATTATCTTGTATTTTTTTTTTGTGGGCCAAGTAGAAGTTGCCTTTCTATTTTCAACTCTATTGATACTTATTCAAAAACACGTTCCATATAATTACCTCACTTCAAAAGTGTGGCCATCTACACACAATGATTCTCATATTCTCCATGGACATCCTTAGAGAGAGAGTACAGAGCCATAACTCAGGTTTAGAACTAGCTTTTATTTTAACTCCAAAATTATTAAAAATTTCTTGGGTTTGAAGGACTTGCTCGAAACTCATTCAATAAATGAAGTGTCCACCAACCGATAGTGTATTATCATCTCTACATCTAGTAATTAAAAACCCATCAATTCAAATATGAAGTTTGAAGTTGTTAGCATCAACACTATCAAATTGAATGGTAGCACTCCACCATTTGATGGTTACTCCTTCACTCTCCACCTTGTTAACTCATACCACTCTCTTTGGCATATTGTATTATAACCACTATCTTAGCTCGACCATTTCTATTGGACTACTTAATCATTTCCCTTTCCTCAATGAATCTTAAGAGAAGCTTATAGTCTTTAGGTAAAGTTTCACAAACTAATAGTATAATTCAAAATCACATTCTCTTAGCCACAAACAAATAATTTCAAATTGTGCCCTAAGCACAAAAAATAAGATAATTTCTTTTCAAACTTAATAATTTTTTTATTTACCATGATTAATGATGCTAATATGATAGTAGTATTCGTGTATATGAAATTTTATGAAAAGAGATAAGAAAAGAGGTCCAAATGTGGTAGCACCAACAAATTATATCTTGACCTATGTAAACTACGTATGAGAAGTTGTATCATTGAGGTGAAGTTAAGTCATACCAAGAGAATGTGAGATACTCTAACTCCTAAGGGACTAGACCCCTAAGGTTAATAATAGTTGAGAACACATCCAAAAGAAACTCTTAATAAATAAAGCATGCCTTTATTTTGATTTATTTATATTATTTATTAAGGAAATATTATGATTCAAGAATTGTTGACCTAATAGTACAACTTAAGCTTAAAGACAGATAAATTTATAAGATAATATGGGAATCATCATGACCAAGCAGGATAAAGTCTTTTACCAAGAAATTCTATGTACCCAGATTCACTAAATCATCTTAATAAAGGAATATAATGTGGTATAGGGTAATGGAAAAGGAGTAAGAAATCTAAGGAAAGCTAAATCATCTTAATAAAAGAATATAATGTGGTATACGGTAATGGAAAAGGAGTAAGAAACCCAATAAAAGGTAGAAATAACATTGTTCAGGACTTCATGGGTCTAGCTTTTTTAGGCTATCAAGCATAAAATAATTTAATTGAGAAGATAGTCGAACCAACCTAGCCATGAGATGCTTGCCAATAATCATGATTACATCGTCCAAAATTTATCACATGATCTCAAACTAAGGAAGAAATATTTAAATTTTTTATATAGAGGAATTCTAAAGATAGATCAGAAAAGATGTAGGATTTATAATTTCTTGTGACATAAAAGAATCCCAAAAGAAATGAATAAAATAATCTAATTATATGCAACAAGTGTTATCTAAGCAAACTTATAATCCGATCTCGGTTAGGAATACCAGTACATAGAATTCTAAGATGACCTTTAGGCATATTAAAAAATTCTTGTCTATGTAAGAAGTTCTATTCTAAGGGTCCACTACAAGAAAATGTCTTATTACCGACGGACAAAATATGCCGATAACCCTATAAATACACCAAAAAATCCCATTTTATGACAAATATCTACCGAAAATGCATCCGATGATAAATTGCACATAAAAAAATATTAACCTGTGAAATTTTACCCCCGGAAAAAATTTCCGAAGGCATTTTCTACATAATTTCGGTGAAAAGGGGGATGGTAACACATCATCTTTCTTACGTGAATTCTGGCATCTAATTCGTCGGTATTTCCAGTGCACATGTACATCAAAAATACCTACAGATAATCCACTTCCATGATCCATCACACAACTATCGATGGATAGTACCATCGAATTTATCGCCAAAATTTTTGGCATAAAAGTACGCTATAAATAACATTCTATTTTTGTTGTATCGCATTGCCGACGGAGTTTCTAACATAAAATCTGCCAGAAACCTGTAGCATAAACAAAAAAACAACCTTTTGACTTATGAAACTAATTTTTAGAAAATAACATGCATACAAATGTTTCAATACTATGTTGATTCAAACATAGACCTCTAATAAAAAATATCACCAAATATTGAACATAAACATATAAACATGAATAAAAATAAGAAGAATATCATCAACAAATAACCAATAATAAAAAGTGCACATGTCCAGAAAAAAGGTACATATATCGGTGTAATTTATGTCGGTGATTCAGCCGGTAATAACCGACAGATTTTGTGCCAGAATATTTTATTTATTGATGAAACCATCGACAGTATATACACTAGTAATTTAATGGCAGAAATTTCATCAGAACTATCGTCGTAAAATTATTGGAATATTTTCCGCTGGTTAGGCTGGCGCTTTTTCTGATGTATATGTTGCCATCGAAAAGTCTGATGGTAATAACATATTTTCTTATAGTGATCATAATATGCAATGTGAAGTTATCTATCCTTAAATAAGAAACACACTTGATTATGCATGTTTGATTAAATATGTTATAAATATGTTCCATTACATGGGGGTTTTGATCACTAGTTAGCTAGATCTTGTATCTTGTTTAGGAGAAACAAAGAGAGCTTATGCAATTTAAAAAAATTATGGCTTGAGAGCCATAGTTTTTATTAAAAGCCTTTTTCTAAATTAATTTTAAGATATTTCAAATTACTAAAGTTGATATAAAAAATTATCCTAAAATTCTATACTAGTGTCATCTATATCCTAGATAATCACAAAGTAGTAAATAAAGTGTAGAAAAAGTATAAAAGTACTGTAAATAAACTATTAGATTAAACAAAGCAATATACTACTTTAATGGTTTGAAAAGAATACGAAATAGACCATTGCTATTGGGCAGCCTAACTCATAAATACTCTTAAACAAAAATATATATTAAAAATATCTTAATTACAGGCTCAAATACCTAAATTTACAAAAAATATAAATGAAAACAAGGTATAATCTTAAGTCATCCCTTGGCTCCTAATCCTCATCACTTGCTCCAAATATTTATGCATGTTCATTGGGTACTGGTAAGATAATGCTGGATGAGGATGAAAGTTCACACTTAATTGAGAACTTTTTCTTATACCTTATAACATATATAGAACTTTCCAAAAAAGAAAAGGTAAAGGAAATTTAGTACTAAATGGATCCATTACAACACATCACGAAGACCTAGAAAAGTAAATTAAATAGCATATCACATAAGCTATTCCTTCATTTGAATAAATATTTAATACACGACCCCTGTAAAAGTAAAGGAGCAATGAATGTATGTATGACATTTATAAAGAAGAATATTTCTATTATAATCCTAGTGTGATAAAGCAACAAAATAATCAAGCATAAGTAAAAATTATGCTAACCAACAAACATTACAATCTAACCCATAAAGTTATACACCATGAAGCATAAAGAATTTACTTAAAAATCATAAACATAATTATAACTATTTTATGCTAACTGACTAAGGGGTTATATGCATTTTCTGCATTTCTTTCAAAAAAAAAAAAAAAAAAAAAAAAAAAAAAGACTAAGGGGTTATGAACTATTACAACATCTAATTGTGTGTGAAAGTCTTGATGTAGTAGTATTCAACTCATATAAGTATGATAAACTACAAAATTAACTCATCTTAAGGAATACGACAAAACTAACTCATCTTAAGGGATACGACAAAACTAAGTCCTTTCAACATAATTCTATTTGTTTTAAAAGATTAATTTGAAAAAAAATTAAGATGACATGCCATAGATTAATTGTATTATTTGAACAATTATATAAGATTTAGCTATGATAGAATGACTTTCATTATCATATAAACTATCATATAATAATGGAAGTCGATCGAGATACCATGAATACATTATAAGTCTAAGAACTAATAACATTCACATTACTTAGTCAAGTGCTAAATCATCTTGAGCATATGCAAATGAAATCAATATAAGAAGAGATAGTTAAAATTTTCAATTATCAAACTTAAGATTCAAGTATTTTTGAGTGATAAGAGCACTTAAAAGATAGAAATGATCTGAATATTTAGGTGGAGTCTTAAATATTCAAGTGTAAGATCAGTCCAAGTTGATACTTTCTCCTCTAAAGAAAAGAAACAATATAAGTACATGTCTATACCCTAAAATTTTTTTTTGGAGTCTTATAAATATATTGTTTCTTCTCCTTGCTTAGGCACCTCCTCACTTGAGAGTTTGGACAAGCCACTTGATCTAGTTGGGTGCTTGCTTTATCTCATGGGAAGCTTGCTCTTTTAGGAAAACATATATTTTTTATGCCTTTTTAAAATTTCAAATCATCCTGATTTTTGCATGTTCGACTAAAATGCATTGCATTATAAATAGTGTTTAACCATAAGAGATAATTGAAGAAAAAAAATGTCCTAATTAATTGAGCATGACCAAGTCATGTTGAGGCTCATCAAAATCCAATATGATCAAGACTCAAATTGACTAATAAGGAAGGCCATTAGTAGAGGTGCAGAGTAAAAAAATGGAATTAATTAACTAAATATGGTATAGGGATAGTTTAACTAAATATATATATGGATAACAAGTGATATCTTAGTTAAAATAAAATGATTAAAATAGGGTAGATTTGGTCAAAGAGTATGACCAAGTTGAGGGTGAGATCTAACCAAAGAGGTATAATTAGAGCAATATAGTTTAATTAAAAAAAGCATGGCTAAACTAAAGATTGACTTCATAAAAAAAGCTTGGCTAATCCAAGAAGCTACTCAATAAAGAAGTATGCCTAAGAAGATAAGTAGTACAATCATAGAGGCATGACCATTCTAAGAATATACTTCCTTAAATATGATATTGATAGTTTAAGAAGATTCTCAATCAATGAATTATAATTAAGTGGAGTAGGAAGTACAATCAATATGACATGCTTATAATTGACAGACTTAGCCAAGGTGGTTGTTGAATCTTGATTAGGTTGTTAAACCTAAACTAATGTCCCAAGGCTAACCCAGAGGAGGGGGGGGGGGGGGGGGGGGGGGGGTGAATTGGTAATTTTAAAAATTACTCTTGAATTAAAAAATTGAAAACCTTTAAAGATTCGTAGTAAGTTAATTGATAATATTTGAAACAAATTTTTCAACCACAGAATAAAAACTTGTAGAACATACTATTCACACTCTCTAAGTGTCAACAAAGAACCGTCGTCCTTTTACACTCTCCAAGTGTCGGCAGAGAACCGAATCTTCTTCAAATATCTTCTCACGAGCAATCTAGAAAGATAAGAGAAAGAGTGAAAAACATAAATCACACAGAGATCCTTACCTTTGAGTAACCTTGTGAACCCTTCACACTCCACTAGCAAGAAATCTCTCTCACACTCTCTCTTTTTCAATTACCCTTGTAAAATCATGAAGAAAAAAATTTTCACGTCAATTTTTAGTGGACCTTTTATACAAAAGAGATGAAAAATCACACAGAAAATTGAACTTTTCAATTTTAAGAGTACATGATCATACATTATGATCGTATTTCATACATATGAACTGTTCAAATACTGTTGCGTATGAACTGTCGTGAATTGATACGAAATCATTTTGTAATCGATCATCATCCGATACGAACCAAGTTCGTTTGGGATGAATAGTTAGAAAATTTTCAACATTCATCTATATGAAATGGAACCCCAATATTTTTTTACTCTAGATGGCGTACGTATGATGACATTATCATCTGGTATGATCAATTATAAAAAAATTCAAATTTCATCTGAACGAAATGTCGGGACGAAATGGGACCTCACATTTTCGTACTCTAGAAGGCATATACGAACTGGGTTTGTACACTATGATCCATACTTAGAAAAACTATTTTTGAGCGAGAATGTACCCATTAATTTCATACTCATAAAAGCATGTATGAATTGTGATCGTCCCATATGATCCATACTTAAAAAAAATATTTTTGAGCAAATAAGGATCCATCCATTTCGTAGTCTAGAAGGCATGTACGAACTAAGTTCATACAGTACAATCCATACATAGAAAAAAATTTTATTTTTGTTCGTTCGACTGCTCGTCGAGAAAAATAACTGATCAGATCATCCCGTAAGAATAAATATAGTACAATACGATCAGTTTAAAAAAATATGAATTTTAAACTCTCCCCGGTGTGTGTGTGTGCTCAATTACTCAATTATAATCACACTCTCTCAGACTCAATAAATGAAAAATATAGAGTTCAATTATAATAAACCCTAAATTGATCTTGATTTAAAGTCTTCAATAATCCGGAATATGATTTCCTTAAAATATTAGTACACACAAGAGAAAAACAATTCTTCTAAAATTTGTTAGGAGAAATAATAATCAAAATAATAATATTTGGAATCATAAAAAACATACAAGTTGTAAGAATATCAAACAGGTAAGAACTAAGTAGGAACTATCTCAACAACAACAATCTTCCCTTTTTTAATGATGGCAAAATAATTATTATTTGAATAAAATTGAATACCCTAAATTTCTCCTTAACTCTCCATAAATGAATAAGCATGTGAATATAAGAGAATTTACTTTAAGAATAAATCAAATTATTTTTAATTTTTCATAAACTCATAAAAAAACACTTCAAATAGAAAAAAAAAATAGCATGAACAAACAAAACTAAAAAATGCACAAAAATCAAATGCAAACAAATAATATTTCTCTCCCTTTTTGACAACAACAAAAAGAAGGAAGAAGAAAAAAAAATGAAAGAAGTCATATAACAAACCTTTAATAATTGATCTTGAAAGAGATTGAATTATAATTACAATAATAAGATTAATATCCATTAGATAAAAATAAAGATTCAAAATATTTAAATTAAAATATAATATAGAAAAGAAAAATATATAAAGGTTATGAAATATTCTAGATAATTAGACAAGGAGAATTATTGCAAAAGTGATGAAATGAAGATTAATTAAATTCAATTTCTCATATAAAATATAATTGAATATTAGATTAATTTGAATTTGAAGATTAAAAGATAGAGGAAAGAACATTATCAATACACTTGTTTGGCGACATTTCTTTTCAAATATTTGTGGCACACGTTGTGCATCTTTTTTATATTTATGCTAATTTTGTGCATCTTTTCAATTTGCGAACCATTACGCATTTTTTGAATTTTTGGTACACTTATATATTTCTCCCTTTTTTAATTGATAATTTCAATTAATAATCTAAAAACTAAAACTTCTCTAAGTATAGATATAATTATAATTGAAAAGAGAATTAAAAAATAATAATGACATCAAAATTACAATAATAGTATTAAAATTATGTATGCCTAAAAAGAAAATGAGATTGATAGTCTTAACTTGATTCGAGTTATAAATTAACTGATATTTTTTGAAAAATTAGATTTAATAATGAAATTAAATTTTGTATTGCAATTCATATTATAACTCTTTTTAGATCAATTAAGTCAGGATTATCATATATGTAAATTAACATTTCAAATAAAGAATAAAATCAACTAAATAAAACAAGACATTTTTTATTGATATCAATATGAAGATCTAATATAATAAAGTACATCTAATATTAATACTATATATATCTCAAAATAAGATAAAATAATAACATCAAAGATCTAAAATAAGACAAGTACATATACATCAAAAACATCACAAAGATAAACACATCTGAAATGGACTGACAAAGACAACACAGAAGAAGTATATCTAGAAATCTGAGGGCCCCTGGTCTGGAGGAGAAGGCTGGGTGAGACACAAAAAAATAGATATTCATCATAGCCTATGTTAGTGTTCACAAATTTCTGAACTATCCTCGAATCCATCCCATGTCTTGCTAGTATTGAGCATCCTATTGGTTTAGGTGAGTCTGAATTTGATTAAAGTGCTGATTAAAATGACTCTCTAGTCGGTCAAAGTGCTAGACCATCTCTTAAAAGTCAGGTCCATGGAGTAGGCGTAGGTGTTGGATTCTCCCCCTTCTCCCTCAGAATCCTCACTTGTATTATCACCTTTCTCAAAAAGTGATTGAAATGAAGCATCAATAAAGTAGATAGACAACTCAAGTAGAGGATCAGAATGAACAAGATTGTACTTCTTCTCTAGGATATAGGATCACTAGGTGTCCTAAAGAAATGTTCTTCTTCCTCTTATGAGAGACATATTCCCAATTTCAAAAAGGCCAAGAATGTTGCGGATCTATGGCTTATGATTTTGATGATAACAAACATTCTTATTTCTCTATGACTGCCTTATGTAAAAATGTTTCAGGTTCACACGATCTGACTGCAATTTTGAATCAGCTCAAGATTGGGTAGACTAGGTCTGAGTCAGTTTGTAATCTTTTTTCCTTTCTTGAGTCTGTTGTATTTGGTGTGGGATATCTTGATTTGTATCTTGGAAGATTTCCTGTTGTTCCCTATAAGATTTCTATTTTTGGTAATATTGGCCGGGACGATTTGTCCAAAGATAAGAAACCCTAATTAGGGCATCCTCATTAAGGCAGCCGTCATTAGCAGATCGGACTGGACGATACCTATATCGGCCAAGATGATAGTCTAAATTCAGAAAGAATCAACCGCCATAATCAGTTTAAGAATTCTTTATTTTAGGGAATCGGCTAGGACGATTCGTATCGTCTAGGCCGATATAACTCAATTATGCCTAAATTGATCTAGTATCTTTTGAAAAGCATTAATGGTTGATTGATACGATCATATCATATGGGATGATCGCCAGATCAGATGGGACGATGTCCTGGACGATCTACATTAGACAACTCGAATTCAGGGTGATGATCAGGATGATTGAAATCGGTTTTAAACTAATCAGCCTGGACGATCGTGATATCGGCCACGACGATGTAACCAATTTTCTTCTGATCGTCCCAAATCCTCCCGGGCAGATGAGCTGAATTTGTACTAATCGGCCAGGACGATATACTTATCGTCCTGGATGATAATGTCGGCAACTTGCATTAATGAGCTTATTTTGAGCTTTTCTATTTAAGCTTAGCATGACACTTTGTAAGTGTCTTTGGCAGCCATTGTAGCTTCGTTCTTGTGGGGGAGACTTGAAGAGAGAGCTTGAAAGGGAGTGAGGAACGGGTGAAGTCTGAGAGGGAGAAGATCCTGTGAGGGGGGACTCAAGGGAGTGTGAGGGGATTCCACACGGTTGCTCCGACAGGCTTGCATCTTAATACCATCGGATTCAAGGCTTGTCTCGAGGGAAGTTCACCAAAGAAGAAGTTCACTTTGGTGTCAAAGGACCCGGCGACTCCGCCGCACCGGGGAAGGTGGAAGTGATTTTGTAAGGGCTTCTCCGCCTAGCTGTGGGGGCTAAAGGAGAGACACTTATTTTAGTGCAATACTTGGAGGGTGCCTCCAAGGAGTGGATGTAGGTCAAGATTTGACCGAACCACTATAAATCTGGTGTGTTCTTTCTTATTATTTGCTTCCGCATTTAATTTATGTATTTGTTTTATTTGTGGTGATTTTGGTTTGTACTTCGCTTAAAGTTTCTTCTTTATCAATTCACCACTTTCTTTTATTAGTCTTGGGCCAGTTCATAGGGCTTAACATCCCTAACAAACTTTCTAGTGCCATCAGAGCACTTTCAAAGAATAAGTTGGGTGGTTGTCCAATCATGATAAGATATGTAACAGTGGATAAAAGGAGTAATGTTAATGCGGTCACGAGCTTTAGGAATAATAAACGTTTTAAGGACATGTAGAATGACCCTTACATTTTGGCTTAAAGTATAGACCCTAGTAAAATAACTTTCTTGCTCAATCCCTCTAAGAACTTTGTTTATTTAGGACCAGCCAAAATTAGATTTTGAAGTCATTGTGTGGGCTCTAACTCCTTGAGTACTTAAATGCAAAATGATTCCCAAATCCTCCTTAGTGATTTCTACCATTTTCTTAAAAACATAAGATTTGATTCTACTCTCATCCGAACTAAAAGACATGTTTGCTAGAAAATAGTGAAAGGTTTCTTTTTTGTAGGCATGAATCAAAGTCAAGATAAAAGCAAATTGAGTGGTGGAAAAGAGGCATCACTTGAAAGTGGATATCCTCTCGAAGTAGGATTTTATAAGGAGTAATTTTAGCACAGACAAATCTAAGGAAAGAATCCTCATTTGCCTTAGATAGAAAGTTGTCATCTCCACTCCTGGAAGACGATCCCTTAGTGACTCTACCCTGCTTACTAGAACTGGTCATTGCTAAGATGAGAATTATTGGAAGAGGCTATTAAAGTGAATGAAATTGAATTCTAAAGCCTTCATATTTAATGAAAAATAATCTTTTGTAAGTATGAAAAGGGTTCGTACTATACGATTGATGGTTTGTACATGATGAAAAAAATTTTGTATGTACAAATGAATACGTTCGAAATAAAATGACTTTTCGTAATCACCCAAGTTACGAAGCATCCTTTCATACATACTTTTTGACCAGATGAATGTACAGATAATAGGTGTTTGTCTAGGATGATCGATTATTTAAGATCATTTTAAAGACGGTTAGGTTCATCCTCCCCCATCGAATGACATGTGGTTTGTATGTACGAACTAAAAGTTTGTAAGTACAATCAGTTTTAATAATTTTTTCTGCCTGTATAACCGTCTAAATGCGTGCAGACGAAGTAATGCAGATCGTCCGAGATGATATAAATATTATACAATATGATATATATTGGAAAATTAAAATTGTATGTGATCAGTCCAAAATAATGATTTACGTGCTACATAATTTGTATGGGATGAAAATAATTTCATACAATATGAATAAAACACTTAGAAAAATTTGCACGATCGTTCAGAAATAAGAAATCCAATTTTTAAAAACATTTTAAAATCACACAAAACATAAAACAAAAATAGAAAAATACTTACACAAATAAACAAATTAAATACCAAAATAAAAAAGACACAAAGACACATATCAAGTTTGCATAAAATTTTAATTAAGCATTAAGATCAATCACACCAAGCCTTGTTCTTAATGTGATAAAAGTATCAAAGGCTAGTGGTTTCGTAAAAATATCTGCAAGTTAATTTTCAGTAGAAACATGGTTCAATTCAATTTCTCCTTTGGATACATGATCCCTATTGAAATTATGCTATATGTCTATATGTTTGGTTATAGAATGTTGAATAGGATTTTTTTTTGAAATACAAATGGCACTAGTGTTATCATAATAAATTAGAATTGTGTCAATTGTAAATCCTAAGTCAATCAACTATTATTTCAACCAAAGATCTTGTGCCACACAACTTTCTAAGGTAATGCATTCAGCTTCAGCAGTAGATAGGGCTATAAAATTTTATTTTCTACTGGACCAAAAAACTAAAATTTTTCCTATAAATTGATAAGTTCCAAATGTACTCTTTCTATCAACCCTACAACCTGCGAAGTCCAAATCTAAATATCTAATTATTTCAAATGAAAAGCTAAATTTAGGATACCAATCCCCTATGTTCTGAGTTCCCAAAAAAATCTCAAAATCCTTTTTACTAATATCAAATGTGATTATTTTTGATTTGATTGAAATCTAGCACACAAACAAACACTAAGCATAAGATCAGGTCTTCTAGCAGTCAAGTAAAGTAAAGATCTAATTATTCCCCTAAAATTTTTTTGATTAATAGATTTTTTCTTTGGGTCCTTATCCAACTGAACTAAGGAACTCATAGGTGTACTAACTGATTTAGCATTATCCATTTTGTACTTCTTGAGGATGTCCTTAACATACTTTGATTGACTAAGAAATGTTTCCTCCTCAATTTGCTTAATGCTAAAACCTAGAAAGTAACTCAGATCGCCCATTAGACTCATCTCAAATTCACTACTCATTATTTTAGAAAAATCATCATAAATATTTTTATTTATAGAACCAAAGATGATATCATCAACATAAATTTGTACAATGAGTAATTCATCTCCTAATTTCTTCAAAAAAGAGAGTGGTATCCACACTTCCTTTTTTAAAAGATAGCTCAAGTAGGAAAGTGCTCAATATCTCATACCATGCCCTAGGTGCATGTTTCAATCTATATAATACATTTTTCAATTGATTTTGGATCAAATTTTCCTAAGATAGATTTTTCAATATTATGTATGAACACCTTACTTCCAAAAACATACAAATGTGACAAATTAGGTGTTCTTCCCTTAAGAAGCTCATTGGGTGTTTTACTTAATTTTGATCTAATGTTCACCCTATTCAGACCATAACATGCAGTGCTAACCGCTTCAGCCCAAAAATATTTAGGAAGTAAATATTATGCTAATATAGTTGGAGCGACTTCAATTAATGTTCTATTCTTTTTTTTTTTACTACCCTATTATGCTGAGGGGTTCTAGGTACAGAAAAATTGTGATAAATTTCTTTTTCTTTACAAAAATTCTCAAATTTTTCATTTTCAAATTCACCACCGTGATCACTTTGGATTATTAAAATATCACTTCCTAGTTTTCTATGAATTCAAGTCAAAAAAATCTCTAAACTCCTCAAATGATTCACTCTTATGATATAAGAATTTAATCCAAGTGAAACTAGAAAAATCATCTACAATCACAAATCTGTATACATTCTCTCATAGACTTATAGTTCCAACTGGTCCAAAAAGATCCATATGTAAAATCTCGATAGGTTTACTAGTTCTAAGATCCTTATTGGACTGAAAAGAGGACTTCACCTATTTTTCTAATTGACATGCATTGCAAAGGTGATCCTTAATAAAGTCTAGTTTTGGTATACCTCTAACCAAATTCTTTTGGATAAATTTCCTAAGGTTTTCTATGCTGAAGTGATCGAGTCTCCTATACCATAACTATGATTCATTAGAAATAATTTTCAAATAAAAATCATTAGGAGTTTTAATATGATTTAAATCTAGCATATAAATATTATTTACCCTTAATCCATACAAAACATTATTACCATTTAGGCTTAATATGCATCTAGTGGAAATTTTTTTTTAGGCATCTTTAGTTTCCACACTAAATGAGTTTTTCTAAGTAAAGTATAAGTGTGTGCTATATGTCCAATCATGCCACAAGAATAATATTTTACTCCAGGAAATAGGTTTCTTAAAATTTTATATTAAAGCTCTCTTCCTAGGTTTTAAAATTTTTGACCTAAAAATTGGATTTGTAAAATCTTCAAGTAAGGGGGTTTCCTATTTTTCTTGAGCGCTTTTACTTTCAACTTAAGAAATGTATTTATATCTTCCAAAATATTAATATCATATTTTAAATAATGCTCTCTATTTTTAGATTCATTCTTAAAATATTTGAATTCTTTTTCAAATTTAGCATATGATGATTTTAAAATTTCATTTTTCTTATTCAAGCCATCAAGTTCATCAAGTAAGCTCATGTGGTTGTTATCTATCAATGCATGATCTTTCCTAAGGATTTCGTATTCTTTTTGCGATTCTTGCATTTATAAATTCAGACTAGCATGTATTTTCTTAAGCTCTTTATATGCATCATGAATTATTTTAGAAACTTCTAATAATTCATTATAGGTTAAGTTACATACCTCTTCTTGATCTGACTGATCAAGTATATCAGCCATTAAGTACAAATTTGTGACTTCCTCCTTTTATATTTTTTAGAATCTGAAGCTGGGTCCACCCAAAAAGCCTTTAAAATCTCTTCTTGCCCTTCTTCACATTTGGTTTCTCCTCTACCATCTTTTTTATAGGAGTAGCTTAAGGTTTAGGCATTCTGATTTTATGTGTCTAGGTTTCCTTCATTCATAACAAATTAAATCATTATAAACCTTAACATTCTTATTAAACTTACATCTATTCCACTGTTGGCATCTCTTTTGCTTCCTTTTAAGAAAACTTCTAAATTGCCTAGTCATTAAGGCAATGTCATCCTCATCCTCAGGTTGTGAAAGATCACTCTCTAACTCCTCCACTTTTAGTGTAATGTTCTTCTCCTTTCGCTGTTTACCTGCACCAATCTTCCTTTGACTCACTCCTTGCTCGTAGGTAGTTAGTGAATGAAGAAGATTATCAATTGAGTAAACATTTAAATCTTTAGACTCTATAATAGTAGTTATTTTTAGCATCATATATAGTAGGAAAAAAGTAGAGAATTTTATTTACCATTTCAGCATTTATTAGTTCCCTACCCAATTCATGTAAAGAAGCGATAATTTGAGTAAATCTTGTATATATTTTAGAAATGAATTTATTTGGTTTCATGCGAAACAATTCATAATCATGTAATAAGATGTTTAATCTAGATTGCTTTACTTCATTTGTCCCTTCATAAGTAATATAAAGTTTATCCCATATGTCATTTTCACTTTTGCAAGTAGAAACCTGCATGTAGTCTTCTGACTTATGTGCACAAAAGAAACTATTTAAATATTTTGCATTAAGTTGTGCTAAGTCATGTTCTTCTACAGTCCAATATGAAAAAGGTGTTTCAACTATAATACCATCAACTAATCTAGTTGATTTTATATACCCTTCTTCAACAAAGATTCACATATGATGATCTAGTGTTTGTAAAAATGTAGATATGCATGTTTTCCAAAAATCAAAGGTATATTCTCAAATAAAGGAGGTCTAGTGATCTAGTATCCTTCAGGTGTGTTTCAGTCTCCAAAAGTAGTCATGCTCATTTTTCAAAAGTAGTTTAAACTTATGGTTTTAAAATAAAGCTCTGATACCACTTAGTTAATCTTGATTAGGTTATTAAACCTAAACTAATATCCCAAGGCTAACCAAGGGGCGAGGGGGGGGGGGGGGTGAATTGATAATTTTAAAAATTACTCTTAGATTTAAAAATGAAAACCTTTAAAGATTTATAGCAAGTTAAATGATAATACTTAAAAATAAATTTTTTAGCCATAGAATAAAAACTTGTAGTAAATAAAATGCAAAAAATTAAACAACACAGATTTATAGTGGTTCGGTTAAACACGACCTACATCCACTTCCTGAAGACTCCATCTTCAATTATTACACTATTACCAAAAGTGTCTCTCCTTTTGCCCACACAGAAAGGCGGAGAAGCCTTTATAAAACTCTCTTCCACCAATCCTCGGTGCGATAAAGAATCATCATCCTTTTACACTCTCCAAGTGTCGATAGAGAACCATCATCCTTTCACACTTTCTAAGTGTCGGTAGAGAATCATTGGCTGTTCACACTCACTAAGTGTCTGCAGAGAACCATTGTCCTTTCACACCGTTCAAGTGTTGGTAGAGAACTGAATCTTCTTCAAAGATCTTCTCACGAGCAATCTAGAAAGATAAGAGGAAGTGAAAAATATAAATCACATAGAGATTCTTATCTTTGTGTAATCTTGTGATCCCTTCACACTCCACTAGCAAGAAATCTCTTTATAAATAAGATACAATTCTCCTAACTGCCCCCAAAATTAAGAACACATAATCTCAAAAGATCCATCAGTACTTGAATAGTCCTTTTAGACACGTCTATCTACGAATGAAAAAGCATACTAAAGTGCAACTTTGTACCCAGTCCCTGCTGATTACCTCTCTATAATATGGAGGTAAACCTACCATCTGGATCAGATATAACCACTTTAAGCACACCATATAAGCTGATAATATCTTTAACATAAATCTATGCTAACTTGTCGACCTGATCTTTGAAGCTAATTATTTATAATTTATAAAGTAACGAAATTAATTTATAAAGTAAAATAATTTATAAAATATTTTAGATCAATTATAAAAGGTTTTTTGTATAGGCATACTAACATTTTAAAAAGTTAAAAAAAAAACAAAGACAAGTTTCCAAAGTATGTCTTTTTTTATTGATATCAAAAGGATCAAATACATTCAGTTCATGAATATCAACTGACAAAATACCAAATAACAAACACAACATCATCACATAGAGAAACTTAACAACAAATAATAACAATAACTATTAAGAAAGAAAAAATATCTTCACATCACTCATAAAAGGATGGCAGAAACAACAACAAAGAAGTACATCTAGAACTCGAAGGGGCCCTGGTATGGAGGAGGAGGCTGTTTAACACTAAAAAATAGCTAAACATCATAGCTACATTTATGTTTACTATGTCAAATTGGTCCACAGATCCAACTCATATCCTTATGGTATCTCGCATCTTGTTAATTTAAATGAGTCTCAATTTGATAGTTCAGTGGGAGTATCATCACTAGAAATCTGATCTTTCCCAAACAGTGATAAAAAAGAAGCATTAATAAAGTAAATTGATAGTTCAGTGGGAGGATCATGATGAAGAAGATTATGCTTCTTGTGAAGGATATATGCAACAAGATGTCCTAAAGCCACATTCGTTTTCCTCTTATGGTATGGAAGACCAATCTCAAAAAGGTTGTATAGGTAGTCTATAATGAGTTGGACTTCATCAATGGATTTTTCACTCATAATAAGCTATGTGATAGTGGACAGGAGTGGAGTCATATTCACTCGATCATTAGCTTTAGGAATAATAGAAGTTTTTAAAACATGCTGGATGATCCGAGCATTTTGGTTCAAGGTATATACTCAAGCTAATTGATTGACTTGAGAAACACCTCTAAGAACTTTGTTAATTTTAGACTAGTCAATGTTAGATCTAGAGGTCATAGTGTGTGCACTAATCCCTTGGATTCTTAAGCTGAGGTAGTCACCTAAATCTTCTTTGGTAATCTCTACATTTTATTTTTGGATGAAGGAACTTATTATAGAGTGATCCTCACTGACTCTCATGTTAGCCATTAAATAATAAATATTTTCTTTATGATATGCATAGATAAGAGGAAGAATGAAGGATAGTTGAGTGGAGGAAAACAAAGGCATTACTGAAAAATGAAGATCATCTTAAATTAGAAGTCTAGATGGGGTCATCTTCATAGTAATGAACCTAAAATATGCATATTCATACTTCTTTGACAAGAAGTTAGAATCCGCAGCACTAGAAGAAGAAGATCTTTTAGAACCTCGAGGACATTTGCTGGAACTAGCCACTTCCTAGAAAAAGAATATAATAGTGAATGAAAATGATTTCAAAATCCTTATATATAAAGAAAATTGATCATTTGTACTGTATGAAATTTTCTTCATACGTACGATTTTGAAATTGTACTGGATGATTTTATTTTCGTACCTACGAACAGAAATAGCCAAAGATGATATGATTTTTCATAAACACCATTTTCGAGGTGTAATTTCGTACAGACTTTTTGACCACTCGATCATACAGAAAAATTGATGTTCACCCGGGATGATCAGAATATTAAAGATCATTTTTAAAGTTGTCAGATTCATCACCTGTAGAAATCGACACCTGGATCGTACAGATGAAGATGATTTCATACATATGATCAGTAATAAATAAATGAACCTAACTGGTAAAACCATCCCCACTCGTACAGATGAACAAATGAAAATTATATCGTACGATGATGTCATTTTACAATATGAAACCTATGAAAATATTGAGGTTTCATGTGCTAAACTCTTAAAACTATCTTGTATACACTACAAAATTCATACATGGCAAAAAAATATTCATACAGTACAAATAGAACATGAAAATAATATATGAAAATCAGACAAACTTTTGAAAAATAGGTGACATGCTTCCAATTTTATCACAAAAAAAAATAAAAATACAAAGCAAAAAATCAAACAAAACAAAAAACAAAACAAAAATAAAACCTGAATACAACAAACACACACAAACAACAAAAACAAATAACCAAAAAATAAAGTAAAATAAACACAAACATTTTAATTTAAGCATTTAGGTCAATCACACCTAACCTTGTCCTTAAGGTGCTAAATGTGTCAAAGGCTAGTGATTTTATAAAAATATATGCAGGTTAATTTTCTGTAGAAATATGATTCAATTCAATCTCTCCTTTGGCTATATGATCTATAATGAAGTGATGCCTTGTGTCTATATGTTTTGTTCTTGAATATGGGATATGATTCTTTGAAATGAAAATGACACTAGCATTACCACAAAAATTTAGAATCGTGCCCATTAAAAATCCTAAATAAATTAATTAGTATTTCAACCAAAGTACTTCTGCCACACAACTTCATAAGGCAATGTATTATGTTTAACAGTAGATAGGGCTACACAATTTTGTTTCCTACTGGACAATGAAACTAGGGGTGTCAATATTTGACATGACCCGAAAACCCGACTCGAACCCGACCTGAAAATTTCGGGTTCAGGTCGACCCGAACCCGAAACGGGTTGGGTTCGGGTTCAACATTTTGACCCGTTTCAAAAATCGGGTCGGGTTCGGGTTAACCCTTTGAAACGAAATTGACCCGATTTTGACCTGAAAACCCAATTTTGACCCATTGTTAACCCGAAAAGAGAAGATAGACACATTTTTTACCCAAAAAAGAGGAGATAGATCCATTTTTGACCCAAAAACTAGCAATTTTTTGTTGGAAACGGGTTATTCGGGTCGTGTCGGGTTCACCCGGACCAGAAGCGGGTTGGGTTTGGGTCAGGAAAACTTACCCGTATAGTGCCGGGTCAGTTTCAGGTTCGACCCTAACCCAACCCGTGACTTGAAATTGACACCCCTAAAAGAAACAAAAAAATTTTCTATGAATTGGCAAGTTTTAGATGCACTTTTTCAATCAACTCTACAACCTGCAAAGTCTAAATTAGAATATCTAACAACTTCAAATGAAGAGTGTTGGTGGAATGTTGAAAACAGGATTTGAAAATTTTGGTTTTCTTTAGGAACTTTGAAAATAAAGTTAAATTCTAATTCTAAAATCAAATTACCTCGTTTTAAAAGGTATATCACCTAGAAAGGTGAAAATAGAATTTTAGGACGAGATTCAGATTTCGAATTGTGAATCTCATCTTGGATATTTTGACCGGATGCTAAAGAGAACTTCATATGGCCCCAAAGGACCAAAATGATGTTCAACTAAATATCCAGCTATAATAATTAAAAAGCATGATCATTGAGTTCATATCCAAAGCTTTATCAAGGAAAGATATATCTCTCTAAAGGGAGAAAATATCATTCAATGATAATTCTTTGAGTACGATGATAATGATCATATTTAATCTTTCCCAAAGAAATCCAATATAAATTTTGAAAAATCAATTTTTAAAATCAAGTGCGTGCGTGATTATAAATATTTTACGAGCGCAAGCCCTCATAGTTAATTACATCGTAGGGAGACAGAGTCTCCTACAAAAACTCTTGAATAAAATAGTGGCAAAATTTTATTAAAGAATTTCTAGGAGTGATATCAAAGAAAATGAATTTTGGATTCTCAAAAGGGAATGGATCGAGGTTGAGCAGTTATTAATATAATTAAGGGAAGAAAACTAGGGGATACTTTGAGATTCCAAAACCATCCGAAAGTGTCCCAACTTAATCTATGTGTTGGGCTTTACATTTTGGATTGAAAGAAGATTTAATTAGAGTTTAGTATTTTATTAGAAATTTTGGATCATATTCCCGTTGGGGTCTTATAATCAAAGATCTGCCTTGGATCCTAGATCTAATTTTGGACACTAGATCACAGTCTTCTGAACTTAACTTATGCAGTGCAAGATCTGGACTTACCCCGACCTGGATTGGGGAGCCAGTTAATCACCTAATCGATTTAAAATTCATTAGTCTGGTCTTTTTATGAAAGAGAGGTAGGGACATTTTCTTTAAGGTTTTGGAGAGCTTGGGCCGTCATCTAAAGATTTTACTTATTGGCCACTTTGAGTTATGTTGGGTGAAAAATGGTAAGGACTAATTGTTGGTGGAATTTTGAAAATATGTTTTGAAAAGTATTAGTTTTCTTTGGGAATTTTAAGATTAAGGTTAAGTTCTAATTCTAAGGTCGAATCGACTCGTTAGAAAGAGTATATCACCCCGGAGGACGAAAATAAACTTTCATAACGGTGTTCAGACTTAGAATTATGAAATCCATCTTGAATATTGTGAGCGGATGCTAAAGAGAAATTCATATGACCCCGAAGGGTCAAAATGAGGTTCAATTGAATATCCAGCTACAATATTCAAGAAGTGTGATCATTAGGTTCACATCCAAAGCCTTATCAAAGAAAGATATATCTCCCCGAAGGGAGAAAATATCGTTCAATGATAATTCTTTAAATATGATAATAATGATCACTAGTATTTTAAGTTCTCCCAAAGAAATCCAATTGAATTTTGAAAAATCAATTTTTAAAATCAGGTGTGTGTGGTTCTAAATCTCCTACGAGCGCAAGCCCTCGTAGTTAATTACATCGTAGGGAAATAAAATCCCCTACGAAAACTCTCGATTAAAATAGTGGCAAAATTTTGTTTAGAGTTTCTAGGAGTGATATCAAAGTATGAATAGAATTATTGGAAAATCAAAAGGGAATGGATCAAAATTGAGCAGTTATTAACGGAGTTAAAGGATGAAAGGTAGGGGACACTTTGAGATTCCAGAACCATCCGGAAATGTCCCAACTTAATCTAAGTGTTGGGCTTTATGTTTTGGATTGAAATGATATTTAATTAGAGTTGAGCATTTTATTAGAAATTTGGGATTAGATTCCCGAAGTTTGGGGTCTTATAATCAAAGATCTGCCCCGGAACCTAAATCTATTTTGGACACTGGACCACAGTCGTCCGATCCTAACTAATGCAGTGCAAGATCTGGACTTACCTCGGCCTGGATTGGGGAGTCAGCTAACCACCTAATCGATTTAAAATACATGAATCCGGTCTTTTATGGAAGAGTGGTAGGGACGTTATAATTAAAGTTTTGGGGAGGCGGGGCCGACATCTAGAGATTTTCCTAATTGGCCCCTTTGACTTATGTTGGGTGCTAAAATGCTAAGGACTATGAAATTAAAATTTTGACTCTTTAATTTGTATCTAATGCAATGCGTGCTGGTTAACAACCTCAAATCAAATATGCTTGAAATTTTTAAAAACAGGCTTATAAAATAATTTTTTAGAAGACTGGACTTCCCCTGGTCCGGCACCTCGTCCTCATAGGTCAGACTATCCGGACTCTACCCGCAGGCGGGGAAGGGTCTAAAGCAAGGAAAGAGTAATGCAAAAATATGCATGCGACCCCGGGGTCGATCCCCGGCTAATTCCCTGGATTCGTTATCTTTCTATGTTATTTAGACTCACTAAAATTTTTGACTTTTAGAATTATGAGTAGAAAAATTTCACACCCTCACGAGCCTCGCGTATCCAGGCGAAAACAAAGAGCGGCATGCAATCGCCAAAAAACTAGTAAAAACAAGTAGTCCTAAAGGCAATCAAATCATCAAATCAAATACAAATTAATTAATAAATGTCCATAGGCAGAATTGCCTTGCTTATTACAAACCAGAATATTACAGAAAATAAAGTGGCCGGGCACCACTGACAACAACCCGGATTCTAAACCTAGTAATGACGCAAGTTCTTTTGAGTGGGACACTCTCAATCTTCAAATCTTCAAATCTTCAATTTCATTCTTCTTTGGACTCCTTTTCTTCAATCTTCTTGGAATCTTCGTAGTGGATTACCCAAATGGACAAGAGGGCACTTCCCTCTAAAGGGGAAGGCCACTCTTTCCTCTTTGGGTAAGGAAGAGGTATGATCCAAATTTAAATTTCCAAATGGAAAAGGAGTGTTCCCTAAAGGGGTATCCTTTCCTCTTTGGAATCCAAGCTTTGGATCTATGCATCCCAACTCAAAATCAACTTTCACAACACTTGACACTTACACAAATTACATTGATATCAAAAATAAAAATCTAGACTCACCTGCAGGGTTATCCTAAGCAATTAATATATAAAAAGCAGTTATTCCCAAGCAGTTGTATATGAGCAGAAAAGAAAGTAAACACACTGGCCATGCTCTTTTTATTTGGGGGCTTTAGCAGCTGAAGCACCTGTGCAAAGAGTTTATAATGTTTATGCATTTTTTAATTTGCCCCCTTTTTATATTGCCCTGCATGAGCGTGGCCACCTGCAAAAAACTGTGTCAACATCCAGATCGTACCTAACCTAAGGGTAATCTAGTCGCCAAACACATCAATCCATCCACAGAGTACAGAAAAAGTAAGCAGACACAGCAAAGCAATTTCATCCACAACATGCAGTAAAAACTACGAAAAATCCGGCACACAGCAGTAAAGTAAACACCGGCCTATCCTAGATCTAAAGTTGGTTGTCCTAGCACATCATCTAAAGTGTGTGAGAAAGGTCATGTGGCTAGGATAGATCCTAAAGTGGGTGATTAGTTAAAGTTGTCTAAAAGTTTGGATTTGTTAAGGCTTAGAAAGGGGGGGGGGGTTTAGATTAAAATTTAAATATTAATGAATTAAGAATTTTAATTGGAAATATTTTAGAAGTTAATTGATTGCTACCTTTGTTTCACACCGAGGCCGTGAAGTTTATTTCACCTTCCTTGGGGCTAAGCTAATAGCCTCGTAGGCCTGGGTTACCCAGTAGAAATCGGGGTTAATTAAATTATTTAAATTGGTTAGAATTAAAAAAGTGGATTAATATAAAGAAATGAGTTAATTACTGATTTTAAAAGCTTGATTAATTTAAGTTTGCCATTAATTGATTCGTGGCGTTGTGCCACCAGGCTCGAGGAACCAGCCTCCTTAGGACACTTAGCCCCGCAGCCCGGAGTAGTCCAGCCGATAAACCAAATTAATGTAGTTGAATTAGAGGTTTTAAAAGGTTACATAATTAATGATTAATCTATTTTAAAGTTTAACACCCCTTAGAATCCATTCGTGGCGTTGTGCCACCAGGCTCGAGGAACCAGCCTCCTTAGGACACTTAGCCCCGCAGCCCGGAGTAGTCCAGCCAATAAACTTCATCTTTAGGATGGTTGTTGTGTTTTAAAAGGTTTGTTGAATGTTTTAAACATTAAGTTAACATTTTCTGGAATTTTAGAATAATTTTGAATTTTATGAATTTTTGAATATTTTAATCATTTAATTAAAGGGTTGAAAATTGACTTTTTAATTAAGTTCAAATTCTGGAATGTTTGTATTTTATTAAAATACTAGACCTCATTACGATCAGTTAGAAGGTAAGTACGTTGAAATCGGAGTTTTCTACATTTTATTACGAAGGTTTGAAGTTTTGAACTAGTTTTAACTACGGTTTGACCAATTTGTTGACTTTTTAAAATATTGCAAATTTCTGGAATTTAATATTTTTAATAAATATTAGACCTTATTAGGAATTGAATGCAAGTGAGTTTGGGTGATTTGAATTTTTCTGGAATTAGTTATGAATTATTGAAGTTTGGGCATTTTAATGAATTTTAGGAATTTCTTAATCAGATGGCCTCTTTTGTGATTTTGCTTCAAACAAGTTCCTAATCTCTTGAAAACACCTCCAAAGGTCAGAAATGACCTAAGGAGGGATCCCCAAGTGTTTGGGAAATTTTGGGATTTTTTAATTATTATTAATTAATTATCTTAATTAAACATTGATTTTCACTTAAAATTAAATTAGGGTTTAAAATGCTGTCAAATCAAGGGGCTTTTAATTATCATAGATTAAGGACTGAATTCTGGTCAGTTTGAGGGTTTATATGTAATTTTTGGATTTAAATTGAATTTATTACAATTTTTAGAAGTTTTAAAGGCTTAGTTAAGGGTTTAAGACTTAGAAAATTAATTAGGGGACCTAATGACCTCAAAAATCAGTGAAAATTTCTCTAGGGGCTGAGGGTGTCACTAAGTTCAAATGTTCAAAGTTTCAACTCAAGGGAAAGTGAATCCTAATTATTGAAATTTTTCTAAGTTTTCTATACATGAGTCCTTAATTATTGTCCTTAATTATGTCACTAATCTTGATGGACTTGAATCAATGTTTGAACTAACCCTCATACTCAATACACAAGGCATGCATGAACCACATAAACACATTCAATACCTAAATCTAGGAGAGCCTTAGACTAAGTGGTGTGTGCACCTTAAGCATGCAATTAACTAATTAACATAATTAAGACAAAATTAGTGAATAATCAAAGAATGATTATCCACTAATCATCCCCTTTATTTCTATTCAAATATGCTCAATCAACATTTAAGATCTCAAGTGACTTCCTAAACACTTAAAGATTTACATATATATAGTTTCAAAATATATTTTAAAACATATAAATATAAATGGATATATATATATATATATATATATATATATAAATATATATTAAAAAATAATTAAAAATATTATTAAAATACATGTTGATGAGTTGAAAGATCCACTGATCTCTAGGGAAGTTTGAAAATAATAAAAGATTTTCCTCGTATTTTTCAAAATACTTAATATTTAATTAAATATAAAAAAAGGGTTAATAAGCTCCAATAATTCAAAAAACCATCAAAATCTACTCAAATAATACTGAAAAATTTTCTAGAGATCAGCCATGCACTCAAAAACATGCATGCCAAATTTTAAATAAAAATAATTTATACATAATTAATTAAAAATAAAATACATATTTCTGTATTTCTTAAATTACTAATAAAATAATAACCAAAAGGGTTTGATTTTATTTTTAAAATAAACTAGATGAAAAACTGAAGAAAATGATATATTATACTCATTTTTTGGTTCTGTATTTAATTTACTATAATTTTTCAAAGTTTATGTAATTAAAATCAATTAAAACACATTTTTCCTTAATTAAATGGCGGCGGTCGGACACGCGGCGCGCTCGGACTGGCGGGATCGAAAACGCGTGACGGCGGGGACACGTGTCGGCCACGGGCCGCTTCACGCGGTTTCCACTTAACCACGTCAGCGGCTCTTGACAGCCGTTGGATTAACCGCGGGTTCGATCTAACGGCTGAGATCAGATCCCGCAGTTTGATCTCACCAGGAGAAGATCAAACGGCGGAGATTCGATCCCGCCGTTCCGAATGGACGGCCCTGATCTCACCGGACGGCTGATCGAACGAAAGATCGAAGGCGCAGTCGGATCAGGCCGCGGAAGGGCTCGATCTGGACCGTTGATCGAACGATCAACGGTCCAGAAAACGTACACTCACCGGAAACCGTGAGTGACGCCCTAGAAAACGTCTTTTGCCTCGTTCTTTCGATCGGATCGATCATTTCACTTGAAATTTTAAACACAAAGGGTAGACATGAACAGAAATAATGGGGAATAGTTTGTTTTAGCTAAAACCCTAAAAGCATAAAGTTATTTAGATCTAACTAATGTGAACTAGATCTAGGGTTTTAGAGAGTTATACCGTTGGATCTTCGAAATTTCTGGATGGATGAGCTTGTAGACTGTCCAAGTGAAGATCCCCAGCAGAAATCCGAGCTCGAACACGTCTGGATCGACTGCTACAGGCTTGGGACGGTCTAGGTGGTGGGCTCGCCGGAAAACTCGCCGTCGGTGACGTGCAACCACTTGGATTTTGTAGTGGGGAGGTAGAGGGAGCTCTGGAGATTCAAAACAAACTGAGAGTTCGATCTGGGAGGCTAGGGTTGGTGAGAGAAGGTGCTTTGATCAATAATGCTCAAAAGTTGCTTTTCTCCCTATTCAAACGAGCTGGGCTAGATTGGATGGCTAGGATTGATGCAGGGGCTCTCCAGATGATGCCACCTGTCCCTGGGAAAGCTGGAAGGCTGCGGAAAGGGCTGGACAAGCCTTGCTCCTATTGGGTGGACTTGGGATGAGTGAGAAGAGACATTGCCACTTATGGCTAAACAAGGGATGGAGCTTGGTTAGAGGGCCTATTAGAGGGCTTTAGGTCACTAATAGGTCAGCCTTGGGGAGTTAAATCAGGGGAAAAGGCTTAAAAGGCTGATTAGGACCTTTTAAAAGGGTCTAAACCCTAGGTTTGACCAAATTGACCAGTCAACTGGTCAATGGGGCTGATGTGGCATCCAAGCAGGTCATGGAGTCTTTCCAAGTGGCTGGATGGGTGTGGCTTGAGCTAGGTTCAATGGGTTGAAAGGTTTGACCATACAAATGGTCCCTTAAGCCTTGAGTTGACTGGTTGACCAGTCAACTCCATCAAGGGTTATGAAATTTTCATTTAGGTAATTCAAATGAGTTGATTAGGTGGATTGGAAGGTGGTTCCAAGAGCCATGCATGTCAATTGGATTAAGAAGGCTTAATGGGCCTTTAATGGGCTTCTAGGCCAAAACTGGTTGACTTGGTCAACCAGTTGGGTTCAGGGGCTAGAAATGGATTCAACAAATTCAGAATGTCATCCTGAGTCTACTGGATGTGGTCCCAGGGTTTGGAGGGGTCGATTTGGTCAAAATCACCATTTGAACCCTTAAGGGCTTGTTTGGTCAACCTAGGTTGACTTGGTCAACCAGGTTGACCCAGGGTCTGGGTTTGGGCTCAACAGGTTTGAAATGATATTTTAAGAGCAATGGAGGTGGTTGGTTGGCCTAAAGAGGTCATTTGGGTCAAAACACATGTTTGGACCCTTAAAGGGCCTCTTGGGTCAAACCAGTTGACTTGGTCAACCAGGTTGACTCAAGGGTTGGAAATGGGTTCAAAAGATTTGAAATGACATTTGAAATTTGTCAAAGGTGGTTGCATCCCATTTGGAGCTCATTTGGTTTGAAATCCCTATTTGAGCCCCATAGGGGTATTTTAGTCAATTTTGACCTATTGGTCAACTATGGTCAAAAATGGGTCTGAAAAATGCAGTTTACTGCTCAATGGGTTAAAATCAAGGGTCTGGAAGTGATTGGAAGCTTGGACAAGGGTTCCAAGGTCAAGATCTCAAAGGGGTTAGGCTCAGTGGCATAGGCTGTAAATATTTGAAGGTTTTACACCCTTTGAGTTTTAATTCAGATTCTGGGGTTAGAGACCTCAGAATGAGCTCAAAGTTGGGGGGTAACCTCTAGAGACATGTCTTATCACTTTGCAAGTGACAGACCCTGAATCAGAGGTCATTTGACTGGGTTTTGAAATGTTTGAAAAATCTCTAAAAAGGGTGTTTAGGACAGGGCCTCTAGAGTTTGGATTTGAGTCTGAATTCTGGGTTTGGATTTGATTTGAAGTTTAAATTAATTTGGACTTGAATTGGATGGAGTTTGAGATTCAAATTGGTCACAGGTAGGAATCAAATTGAAATTGAAGTGGATTAAATATAGGAATTGATTTAAAATTGAGGTTGATCAAAGGTGGAGGTTGATTTGAAGTTGGAGTGATCCTAAGATCTAGAAAAATTCTAAGATCTAGGATTTAAGGGAATCCTAGGCTCTAGAATAGGCTCTAAGGTCTAGTTCTAGGAAAGATCCTAAGGTCTAGAGTGGATCCTAGGGTCTAGGATTAAATCTGGCTTCTGGAAGGGTCTTAGTGACCTCATACAAAAATGAGGTCAACAAATGGACCCCCAATGTGTGTGGTAGAAGGAACTTCTGCTGCACACATTGGCGTTGACCGAATGGAAGTAGAATTTTGGGAGTGAAAGGGAGATCATCTCCCAACCTCAAGCCTATAGGATACTAATGGAAGGCTTACACCTATTGGATAAGGAAAACTGGTAAAACCAAGGTAGGGAATACCTAACCTTGGGTCTAAGGAAGGGCATCACCCAACCTTAGGTCTACAGGATGCTGATAGAAGACTTACTCCTAGTAGACGGATCAACTGGAAACCAAAGTAGGGAATACCTAGCTTTGGGTCTAAGGAAGGGCATCACCCAACCTTAGGTCTACAGGATGCTGATAGAAGACTTACTCCTAGTAGACGGATCAACTGGAAACCAAAGTAGGGAATACCTAGCTTTGGGTCTAAGGAAGGGCATCACCCAACCTTAGGTCTACAGGATGCTGATAGAAGACTTACTCCTAGTAGACGGATCAACTGGAAACCAAAGTAGGGAATACCTAGTTTTGGGTCTAAGGAAGGGCATCACCCAACCTTAGGTCTACAGAATGCTGATAGAAGACTTACTCCTAGTAGACGGATCAACTGGAAACCAAAGTAGGGAATACCTAGCTTTGGGTCTAAGGAAGGGCATCACCCAACCTTAGGTCTACAGGATGCTGATAGAAGACTTACTCCTAGTAGACGGATCAACTGGAAACCAAAGTAGGGAATACCTAGCTTTGGGTCTAAGGAAGGGCATCACCCAACCTTAGGCCTATAGGATGCTGATAGAAGACTTACTCCAAATAGGCGGATCAACTGGAAACCAAAGTAGGGAATACCTAGCTTTGGGTCTAAGGAAGGGCATCACCCAACCTTAGGCCTATAGGATGCTGATAGAAGACTTACTCCAAATAGGCGAATTAACTGGAAACCAAAGTAGGGAATACCTAGCTTTGGGTCTAAGGAAGGGCATCACCCAACCTTAGGCCTATAGGATGCTGATAGAAGACTTACTCCAAATAGGCGAATTAACTGGCAAACTAGGATGGTGCCACGAAGGGCGTACTCCATCACTAGCGAATGGGAATCAGGATGGTGCCACGAAGGGCGTATTCCACCGCTAATCCCCGAGTGAAATGCCAGGGTGGTGCCACAGAGGGCGTACTCCACCACTAGCGGGTCTAATCCTAAGGGAAGGAAGGACCTAACCTTAAGGAAAAGGCGAAGAGCGTAAAAAAAAAACTTAAAAAAAAGGTAGAATCAAGTTGTAAATCAAGAAAAGGAAGTTTTATTGATTGATAAAATGAGCTACATCAAGCATAGTATTTCTTAAGGAAACGCCCATTAACAGGTAGCATTGGGTGGTTCCCTTTACAATCTACTAACTGATACGAGCCTCCTTCGTAGACAGTCTCTATAACGAAGGGTCCTTCCCATGTAGGTTCAAATTTGCCTCCCGGCTTCCGATGGGCCAAGATAGGCCTCCGAAGGACCAATACCAAGTCTCCCGCTTGGAAGGTCCTAGGTCGCACTAACTTATCATGGGCTTGAACCATACGGGATTTATACAACTCTAAACTTTGTTGAGCTTGGAGACGTCGCTCTTCAAGGCCTTCGAGTTCTTCCAATTCGTAGTTTTGCATTTTGTTCATTGGTAATTTGATTCTGAACTGCAATTCTAAGCGAAGGGATTTGTATTTCCAAGGGTAGAACAGCCTCAGATCCATACACTAGTGCAAACGGGGTGGATTGGGTCGGGGTTCTATAAGTGGTACGATAAGCCCACAGAGCTTCCACCAACCGCTCATCCCACTGCCGTTTGTTATCATCAAGGATCTTTTTGACAATTTGCACCAAGGTTTTGTTGAAGGCCTCGGCCAATCCATTCGCCCGAGGGTAATAGATCGTCGAATATCTCCAATCAATATTATGGCGCCTTACAAAACTATTGATTTTTGTAGACTTGAATGCGGACCCATTATCGGATATGATTCTGCGGGGTACGCCGAATCGATATACAATATGGTCACGAAAGAATTTTAAGACATGGTGTGATGTTATGTTTCGTAGGGGAATTGCTTCCGCCCATTTTGAAAAGTAATCAGTCGCTGCTAATATGAAACGATGACCTCTCGCGGAGGGAGGGTCAATCGGCCCAATGATATCCGTGCCCCAACTCTCGAAGGGCCACGAGGCTATCGTAGGGTGTAACACATTAGGCGGTTGATGTAAAACTACACCATGGACCTGACATTGATGACAGTGCTTTGCAGTATTCATGCAATCGTCAATCATTGTAGGCCAGTAATATCCCAGTCTTTTAATCTTTAATTTCATTTTTGGACCCGATTGATGAGCACCGCACAGTCCTGAATGAACTTCATTAACAATTTTCTGGGCTTTTCGCTTGTTCAAACAGCGCAGCCACATGTGATCAAACGACCGACGGTACAACAGATCGTTAACTAGTGCATATGATAGGGCACGTTTCTTAATCTGGTTGGAGAGTGATTTATCCTGGGGAAGCTTCCCTTCTCTAAGGTAATCGACTAAGGGTCGTCTCCAATCGCCTTCTTCGTCAGTCGTCGAAGAGGCGGAAAGGATATGAAGGGGAGTCTTACTAATGTGTTCTAAATCTATAAGGGAGAGAGTCTTACGACCCTGTATCTCTATAGGGATGGAATCCTCCTCAGGACATGCAAATTCCTTTGCAAGTTTTGCTAAGGCATCCGCCGCAGAATTGCTTCCACGGGGAACCCTATACAAAGTAGCAATGGGGATTTGTTCCAACAAGTGAAGCGTGTACTGGTGATATTTTAGGAGATTCGGATTCAAGACTTTATAAGTTCCGGCGACTTGGTTAATAACTAGTTGGGAATCTCCAAAGATCTTAATCTCTTTAATCTCCATTAGAATTGCAAGTTCCAAACCAGTTATCAGAGCTTCGTATTCAGCTTCGTTGTTTGTGCAAGGCTCCGATAAGTGGTAGGAAAAATGCATCATTCCTTTTTCTGGTGTAATAAAAATTAGACCAACTCCAGCCTTTCCAGGAATTATAGATTGTTGAGTTGCAATCCTACGGGAGGATGCTGCCCCATCAAAATATAATTCCCAGATGGCCTCGCCAGATTCCCCCAAACTCATGATTTGTTCGTCGGGTAAGTCATCATTCAGAGGAGAATCTGCTGGCAGCGGGTGTGCTGCCAGAAAGTCGGCAACAGCCTGTCCCTTCACAGCACGAAGGGGAGTGAAAGTAATCTCAAATTGCAACAATATCATAGACCAACGAGCTAAACGTCCTGACAACGTAGGTCGGGTCATAAGATATTGCAAAGGATTAACTCTTGAAATCAGACTGATTGAGTGGGAGAGCATGTAATGCCTCAGTTTCTGAGCTGCAAAAACTAAAGCAAGACAATGCTTCTCAATTGACGGGTATCGAATTTCAGTAGGAAGGAGTCTTCGACTAAGGTAGTAGAGAGCATTCTCTTTTCCTTCGTCGTTAACTTGAGCTAACAGAGCACCTAAAGACTCATCTAGAGCTGCGGTGTAGAGGATTAATGGCTTTCCGGGAATCGGAGCTGCCAAGACTGGCGGGTTAGAAAGGTATTGTTTGATATCGTCAAAAGCATTTTGACACTTCTCGCCCCATACGAATTTAGTATCCTTTTTTGCAAGGACAGAAAAGGGTTGACATCTCCCGGAAAGATTAGAAATAAACCTCCTTATGTATGCCAATCTACCTTGTAGAGACCTTAATTGAGTAAGGCTCTTAGGGGATGGCATATCTAAGATGGCTTCAATTTTAGCAGGATCTATCTCAATTCCGCGGTGCCTTACTACGAATCCTAAGAATTTTCCCGAAGCGACGCCGAAGGCGCACTTCAATGGGTTCATTTTCAAATCGTAGCGGCGCAACCGTTCGAAAACAACTCTTAAGTCATACAGGTGAGCCTCTTTAACCTTGCTCTTGACAACTAAATCATCAATATAACATTCAACTTGATTATGAATTAAGTCGTCAAAGATACGGGTCATGGCCCGTTGGTAGGTTGCTCCGGCATTCTTTAAGCCGAATGGCATTACCTTATAACAAAAGATTCCAATAGGTGTTCTAAACGCCGTATTTCTCTCATCTTCAGGGGCCATCTTGATTTGGTTATAACCCGACGAGCCATCCATGAAGGAGAAGATAGCATGTGAGGAGGCAATGTCCACCATGAGTTCTGGTATTGGTAGAGGGAACTCATCCTAAGGGCATGCCTTATTCAGATCCCTATAGTCGACACAAATCCGAATCTGACCATTTTTCTTTCGAACTGGCACGACGCTGGCCACCCAAGAGGGGTATTTTTCCTCTCGAATGAATCCGGTTTCTGCCAATTTCTTAACTTCAGAAACGACTTGTTGCTCAATCTCTAAGCGCATGCGTCGAGGAGCTTGTTTAACAGGGATGGCATCATGCCGAACCCCAAGTTTGTGAACTGCTACCTCAGCAGGCAAACCTGGCATTTCGTCATATGTCCAGGCAAAGCAATCCCTGAACTCGAATAACAACTGGATTAAGTCTTGGGTTTCACCCTCGCTCAACAGAGTACTTATGAAAATCGGACGGGGGTCATCATCGTTTCCCAAGTTAATTTCTCTCAACTCATCGACTGTCGACTTAATTTCCTCTTCAAATTCAGGGGGTGCATCCCGAACTTGAAGATCATCGGGATCGTCTAAAGTCTCCAAACAGAGTCCATCCAAAGGACAAGGAGGATCTGTAGGGACATTTGGAGAATCGAGATGGTAAGTTATCATTAGGCAATACTCATCATCATCGAATGAACTAACTGTTCCAAAGCCAATACCACTCGTTGGATTTTTATTTATTTTTGTTCGCCAAATATTCTCGTGGTATCTAGCTTGACCCTTAGTCCATCGGTATGGTATAGAACCTTTAGAAAAAGTATTTTTTACACAAACAGGGAAGTAGCCGAAAGGTAATTCCATTAATTCATTAAAATCTGCCTCCTCAAGGGTTACATCACCTTCGTCCCTTGCGGAGGAGGAGCCAGGAAAGAATTTCTGGACTTTCTTAACTTCACCATCCAAGTTGGGGGCCACTTTGACTTCCAACCCTACAACCCTGCCTGCCGACAGTGGGGTCAGAGAAAGGGCCTCAATCCTTCTAGTGAGCTTTTCATACATTGTTAATTCAGGCTCGTCACTTTTAACTTTTGAAATATCTACCTCAGGGTCACTGTCCTGGTCTAAGGTGAGATCAAATTTTGGAGGAGTATTTATGTTTTGATAATCGAGAGAGAGGGCAGCACCTTGACTTTCTAGCTCACTATCGGAATCTGATTCCAAATCAATGTATACAGGTGCTGCTCTCCTGTCTAATGAAGCGCGGCCTCGACCTCGTGCCCTTAAAGCCATCCTCCCACCTCTTTGAGGTAATGTGCTTGGAGGTCTAAGGACAACGATATCAGAGTCGTCTTCACTACTCGATTGAATCATTTCTTGACTAATATTTTTATCTTTTTCTTTCTTTTGGTTGAATTTTTGTCCAACCATTTTCTCCTCAAATTTGATCTCTAATTTAGAACGGGACGAGGACCCTTTTGGTACAAAATATGCAGCATCTTCGTAGATCCCTTGAATTGAGAATGGTTGCAAATCACCCTTAATCACATGTTCAATGTCATCTCGTTGATACTTAATGCATTGGTGCAGGGTAGATGGAACCATTCTATATTCGTGAATCCAAGGTCTACCTAGAAGTGCGTTAAAGGACGTAGTCGAATCAATTATATGAAATTTAGCTTCAGTTTTTAAACCTCCTATCTCCAGGAGTAGAGTGATTGAACCTAAAGCTCTCTCGCCCTTCTCGTTGAACCCACGAAGCACCAACCTGTCGGTTGAAAGCTTGCTAGTATCAACTCTGAGATAAGCAAGGGTCTTTATGTTCATCACGTTGACCGATGCACCCGGATCAACAAGGACTCTTGATAACTTGAAATTTCCCACATCTACAGTAATGTAGAGGGGACGATTGTGGTCAGCAGTTCTCAAGAGTAAATCTTTGTCTGAAAAGGTAACCCCAGGGACCTCTTTGAAGTAGAGAGCCTCACCTTCTGAAGTTGCAGCCAACTGTGTTAAGCAAATCTCTGGATCGAGAAGTGCTTTAATTAGAGACTCCCTCATTTCTTTGGAAAGAAGGAGGGCGTCATAAATACTTAATTTTGCTGGCAACTTCCTAAGGTGGGCTAGAACATTGTAATCAACCTTAGGAACGACAGACTCGAAACCCGGAGGAATTAAAGGGAATTCTGGTTGTTGAGGGGAATCCGGACTTAAATTTTCGAATGAAGGTTGCTTGCCTTTATCCTGAGGGGGCAACCTAGGGGGTAAGACTTTACCGCCACGGAGTTGCACCTGCTCGATGTCTTCGGGCGGGCAAACTAGGGCAGTGTCTACACACACCATAGGTGTTGGATCATCATTTCCTGAAAGCGAGTCAGAATCTGAAAGTTCTATCAAGATAGGATTTCCTTGAAAATTGATTTGAGGGAAATCACTTTCTGATAAAGCTTCACATTCGACCTCTTCTTGAATAGTCGATTCGGGGAGGTTGGTTTGACTAACCTCGATATTTGGTTCATTAGGAGTTTGATTTGAAACAGGAGAGTCATCAATTTGCATTTGAGATTCATGGTTAATCATCAAGACAGAAGTAGAAGGATGTTTTTTATTCATCTTTTGACCCTTCGCCTTTGATGGGGCAAAGTAAAAGTCAGATAACAAAAGAGGGGAAAGGGTTTTAACACCACCATCCGCCATTCTAATACATCTCTCATCTACACACTTCCTCTCTACAAAATCAGATTTCTCTTCTTTCACATTTTTCTCAGTAGTTCCTAAGACTACTGGAGAGGGAAGTGGCTCAACATCCTTCTGCGAAGCGTCCAGGTCAACTTTCCACACCGGGGCCTGGGCTATCGTAGTCAGCTGTTGAGAAAGACGAAAAGACTTGTTAATCGACTTTTTAAGTGCCCGGGACAAAGCAATGTCCCAACCATCTTCAACAAAACAAGAAGAGTTAAGAGGATTACCTGAAATGGTCTTAATTGAAGCCTTTTCTGGATCGACCAAGTATTCCTTAGGTATTATGATGTTACCTTGGGTGTAGTTCCTCTCAAGCCAATCTTTGAACACAACGCAGTCCTCAAGAGGGTGACTAAGCATCCTGTGGTACGGGCAATACTTGGGATCATCTTTCTTGCTCTCATCCTCAGGCCTCCTAGCCTCTGGCAACTGAAAATCTGGTTTCTTTAACAGACTTCTGAAGATCTTCTTAACTGACTCCCTTTTAAATGGATAAGGCTTTGCCAATCTCTCTCTAAAAGGGATGAAAGAGGGATCTCTAGTATGTTGAGGAACTATCTGAAAGGGCTGCTTCTGAGGCGGCTGTGGTGGAAGTGGAGTGCTAGGCTGACTAATCACTGGCCTCTTTCCTTTATCTACTGCTGAGACCACAGCTTTCTTTTCAAATGTCTTCACCAGTTTTGGACCCTTCCTTTCCTCAGACTGCTCTCGTAAGAATGGCATCCTAGGAGCCTCTTCCTGCAAATTGCTAGCCTTATTAAGAAGTTTCTCAAAAGTTTTAATAGTGAAACCCTTCAGGAGAAAAGCAACAGGACCGTGGATATTCTTCAACAGAATCTCCACAGCATGTTGTTCTTGCAACTGGGGTTCACACTTCATCGAGAGGTTTCGCCACCTCAAGATGTACTCAACTAGAGACTCTCCCGGCTTTTGCTTTTCAACCACGAGATCGCCCACGGTGGTGCGTTGTTGCGCTCCAGAAAATCTCTTAAGAAAGAGGTTTTCTAGGTCGCTAAAGGTTCTTACTGAACCGTTGGGCAGATCGGCGTACCATTCAAAAGCAATGCCGGATAGACTACTTACAAATTGGCGAAATAGTAGAGCATCTGACCCTCCTGCGTTGCAACAGCTTGCTCGGAAGTGGGCCAGATGCTGTCTCGGATTTTCGATTCCAGTGAAAACTTTAAAAGTTGGTGGCACAAAGCCCTTTGGGTAAGGAACTAAGTTATATTCCTCGGGGTAGGGTCTACCCTTTGAAATAGACACAGTTCCTTGAGCATGGGCTAAGGCCTCCCTTACCTGGTCCTCAATTAACTACTTGATATCCTTCTGAGGTGGGATTGAAGGAATGGAGGAGACTGCAGGGTGAACTGGAGGTGTCTCTACTGGACAAGGAAAGTCACAGGTGGTGACTCGAGAGGTCTGGAATTAAGTTCTGCCCTTTTGGCCTTTTCTGTGAGCTCTCGAGCTGACTGGTGGATCATAAAAGACTCTTGCTGTGATTTGTCCAACTTCTCTTGCATTTCTCTAACTTGTGACATCATGCTAGCGAGCTGAGTCTCCAAGTTTTTTATATGTTCTTCATCTCTATCTTTCACAGACTCATCTGACTCTGACTCGACAGCATGCGGATCATCATCCTTAACAAATCGACGCTTACTGGGCTCAGCTTCTTTATTAGATCCTCTAGTTTCAACCACATGAATGCCCCCAACATAATCATCTTCATCTCCGAGGAGATCATCCATATCAGGGTCAAAAGAAGCCGTTCCTTCTCTGTTCAACAAGATGTTTCTTATTTCTTGAACTACCTCCTCGACCGGTCTATCCCCAATTGATTTAGGGTCAGGGGTAAGTATCCTTTATACTCAGCCATATCAAACAACTCTTCAGAATCCATAAGGGCAATGATTTCTGTAAGTTTTGGATTAGGATCTGGTTGAGATTTTGTATCTGGTTCATCTTCCATTTCTAAATCCTGGTCAATTCTCTCCTCTTCGACTATCCCAGAACTGGTAGTCAGAAGAGTGGCATCCTCTACAGGGAGAGGGACATATTCCTCAGGAGAAGTAGGAGCTTGTAAAGTGATAGTTCCCACATCTGGTAAGGTAAGGTCCTCAGACACCTGACTAAGGGGCCTAGGAATGACACTCGAACTTTGGGGATCATCAACTGGGGTAGCAAGAACGGTGACTATTGGATCCGGAGTCAAACTGGCTGTGGCAGGACTATCAACTGTAACAACTGGAGTACTAGCCTGAACATCTATCAATTCAACTGAACTCGGAGTAGGGTTGGCTGAAACTCGTTGGAGCTGCAGAATGAACTTAGAAGTTCTAGGAGGTGGTGGCAGACTCTCCAACTTGGTTCTCTTTGGCACATATCTCCTTTCAGGAGATTTAGGTCTTTTTCCTTTAAGGTCCACAGACTTTTGGACTTCAACCCCCTTTGGTTTGACAATCACTGAGGCCAATCTTACAGGTTTATGTGGGGGTACCGGGGGTCTACCAGTAGAGTGGCGGCCTCTCTCGGACCCAGTCAACACAATACCCTCTGTTTGAGAGGACAGAGGGCGTGGCACCCAGTGATATCCATCAACCAGTACTGAAGTAGCGGGCTGTCTAGCATACTTCTTATTCTTTCTAACGAATTGAGGGGTTAAATTCTTTGCTTCAGATACTTCTTCCTTCAATACTTCTTTTTGGAAGCGATGTGAGATCACTCCCTTCAACTGTTTCACATATTCTTCTTTAGTCTGCCCAGTCTGTGCAGCGCAAGTATGAATTATATTTCTCAGAGTCCTTGTCTTTTGAAGATGTTTTTCTTTCTGAGTTTTCTTGGTCGAGTAGTCGACCGGGCATGGTGGAGAACGGGCTATCCTAGCTATCCTCTCCTCCCCTTGAGCTGAAGCCAGGGGGTAAAAGCGACTTCCCTTTAGGAGGGGAGAGGAAGCAGGAATAGGTAGCTCCTCAACAGCCTCAGGTTCTACTTGAGCCAAGGTCTTAAAGGGTAGAACTCTCTTAGCCTTAGAGATTTTCTTTCTAAGTCTCCTCAAATAATTCTTCTTCTGATTCTTCGTGGTGAATCTAAGTCCAGAACTAGACCCTTCTTCGAAAACAGACTTAATTTCAGTGGGAGGCTCAACAACCGGTTCAGACTGTTCCTGATCATCACTGACTACTGGCAAGGTGGGTGCAGATCCCACAATTAACTCAACTACTGGGGGAGTTTCCTTACTGGCATCCAGGCTCACAATCTGGTGTCCATCCATAGAGAGCTCTAGAGTACTGAATCCCATTCCAAAAATAACAGTGCTCCCTTGGTCATTAACAGTTGAGGACAACTCTCGGTCAAAAGAGAAAATCAGTTGGCCAGCCATTTGAAATTTTCTGAAAGTTAAAGAAAATGATTGAAATTAGATTCTTTTTGAAAAGAGTGGTAAAAAGTATTTTATTGTTATTTTTTGAAAGTATGACATATGCTGTCCCACGAAGGAATCGTATGGGGTAACACATGACAACTTTGAGTTTGAGAAATAAATTTTTTTTGAAAATTTTGAGAATTTGAAAAGGGGTTTTCTTACAGGTTCCAAAACACAACGGACAGAGTTTCCCCTTGCCCGAAGGCTTATGGAATTGTGAGAAAGCCCAAGTAAGAAGGAATAGTTTAACCCTCCCCACCCTTAGAAGTCAAAGGGGAAGTGAGGGGGTTAAAACTAACAAGTTTTGGGATGAAATCAAAGATTCGCATTCTTTTCAATTTTAAGGATTTATATGTTGAACGAGAAATTTATCGACCATAAATCCATAAAATTAAAAGGATATCCAGAGATCTGATTTGACACTGTCGCCTCACAGGCTGTGCTGGGGCAGAAGGTCAAAATCAGAACGAAAAGCCAAATTTAGAGGTGAAACCTCTCTTTTAGTATTTTGTTATTATTTTAGATGTTGGCCACACTCACCCAAGGAAGAAATGGGCAAAGGGACCAACGGAAGAAATGATAGTTAAAACTACCGATGAAACAAAATTTTGCCATTATTAAAGATGGAGAGAGAGATTTGTCCCACCGGGCGTGCCATTTATGTTGGTGGAATTTTGAAAATATGTTTTGAAAAGTATTAGTTTTCTTTGGGGATTTTAAGATTAAGGTTAAGTTCTAATTCTAAGGTCGAATCGACTCGTTAGAAAGAGTATATCACCCCGGAGGACGAAAATAAACTTTCATAACGGTGTTCAGACTTAGAATTATGAAATCCATCTTGAATATTGTGAGCGGATGCTAAAGAGAAATTCATATGACCCCGAAGGGTCAAAATGAGGTTCAATTGAATATCCAGCTACAATATTCAAGAAGTGTGATCATTAGGTTCACATCCAAAGCCTTATCAAAGAAAGATGTATCTCCCCGAAGGGAGAAAATATCATTCAATGATAATTCTTTAAATATGATAATAATGATCACTAGTATTTTAAGTTCTCCCAAAGAAATCCAATTGAATTTTGAAAAATCAATTTTTAAAATCAGGTGTGTGTGGTTCTAAATCTCCTACGAGCGCAAGCCCTCGTAGTTAATTACATCGTAGGGAGATAAAATCCCCTACGAAAACTCTCGATTAAAATAGTGGCAAAATTTTGTTTAGAGTTTCTAGGAGTGATATCAAAGTATGAATAGAATTATTGGAAAATCAAAAGGGAATGGATCAAAATTGAGCAGTTATTAACGGAGTTAAAGGATGAGAGGTAGGGGACACTTTGAGATTCCAGAACCATCCGGAAATATCCCAACTTAATCTAAGTGTTGGGCTTTATGTTTTGGATTGAAATGATATTTAATTAGAGTTGAGCATTTTATTAGAAATTTGGGATTAGATTCCCGGAGTTTGGGGTCTTATAATCAAAGATCTGCCCCGGAACCTAAATCTATTTTGGACACTGGACCACAGTCGTCCGATCCTAACTAATGCAGTGCAAGATCTGGACTTACCCCGGCCTGGATTGGGGAGCCAGCTAACCACCTAATCGATTTAAAATACATGAATCCGGTCTTTTATGAAAGAGTGGTAGGGACGTTATAATTAAAGTTTTGGGGAGGCGGGGCCGACATCTAGAGATTTTCCTAATTGGCCCCTTTGACTTATGTTGGGTGCTAAAATGCTAAGGACTATGAAATTAAAATTTTGACTCTTTAATTTGTATCTAATGCAATGCATGCTGGTTAACAACCTCAAATCAAATATGCTTGAAATTTTTAAAAACAGGCTTATAAAATAATTTTTTAGAAGACTGGACTTCCCCAGGTCCGGCACCTCGTCCTCATAGGTCAGACTATCCGGACTCTACCCGCAGGCGGGGAAGGGTCTAAAGCAAGGAAAGAGTAATGCAAAAATATGCATGCGACCCCGGGGTCGATCCCCGGCTAATTCCCTAGATTCGTTATCTTTCTATGTTATTTAGACTCACTAAAATTTTAGACTTTTAGAATTATGAGTAGAAAAATTTCACACCCTCACGAGCCTCACGTATCCAGGCGAAAACAAAGAGCGGCATGCAATCGCCAAAAAACTAGTAAAAACAAGTAATCCTAAAGGCAATCAAATCATCAAATCAAATACAAATTAATTAATAAATGTCCATAGGCAGAATTGCCTTGCTTATTACAAACCAGAATATTACAGAAAGTAAAGTGGCCGGGCACCACTGACAACAACCCGGATTCTAAACCTAGTAATGACGCAAGTTATTTTGAGTGGGATACTCTCAATCTTCAAATCTTCAAATCTTCAATTTCATTCTTCTTTGGACTCCTTTTCTTCAATCTTCTTGGAATCTTCGTAGTGGATTACCCAAATGGACAAGAGGGCACTTCCCTCTAAAGGGGAAGGCCACTCTTTCCTCTTTGGGTAAGGAAGAGGTATGATCCAAATTTGGATTTCCAAATGGAAAAGGAGTGTTCCCTAAAGGGGTATCCTTTCCTCTTTGGAATCCAAGCTTTGGATCTATGTATCCCAACTCAAAATAAACTTTCACAACACTTGACACTTACACAAATTACATTGATATCAAAATAAAAATCTAGACTCACCTGCAGGGTTATCCTAAGCAATTAATATATAAAAAGCAGTTATTCCCAAGCAGTTGTATATGAGCAGAAAAGAAAGTAAACACACTGGCCACGCTCTTTTTATTTGGGGGCTTTAGCAGCTGAAGCACCTGTGCAAAGAGTTTATAATATTTATGCATTTTTTAATTTGCCCCCTTTTTATATTGCCCTGCATGAGCGTGGCCACCTGCAGAAAACTGTGTCAACATCCAGATCGTACCTAACCTAAGGGTAATCTAGTCGCCAAACACATCAATCCATCCACAGAGTACAGAAAAAGTAAGCAGACACAGCAAAGCAATTTCATCCACAACATGCAGTGAAAACTACGAAAAATCCGGCACACAGCAGTAAAGTAAACACCGGCCTATCCTAGATCTAAAGTTGGTTGTCCTAGCACATCATCTAAAGTGTGTGAGAAAGGTCGTGTGGCTGGGATAGATCCTAAAGTGGGTGATTAGTTAAAGTTGTCTAAAAGTTTGGATTTGTTAAGGCTTAGAAAGGGGGTTTAGATTAGAATTTAAATATTAATGAATTAAGAATTTTAATTGGAAATATTTTAGAAGTTAATTGATTGCTACCTTTGTTTCACACCGAGGCCGTGAAGTTTATTTCACCTTCCTTGGGGCTAAGCTAATAGCCTCGTAGGCCTGGGTTACCCAGTAGCAATCGGGGTTAATTAAGTTATTTAAATTGGTTAGAATTAAAAAAGTGGATTAATATAAAGAAATGAGTTAATTACTGATTTTAAAAGCTTGATTAATTTAAGTTTGCCATTAATTGATTCGTGGCGTTGTGCCACCAGGCTCGAGGAACCAGCCTCCTTAGGACACTTAGCCCCGCAGCCCGGAGTAGTCTAGCCAATAAACTTCATCTTTAGGATGGTTGTTGTGTTTTAAAAGGTTTGTTGAATGTTTTAAACATTAAGTTAACATTTTCTGGAATTTTAGAAAAATTTTGAATTTTATGAATTTTTGAATATTTTGATGATTTAATTAAAGGGTTGAAAATTGACTTTTTAATTAAGTTCAAATTCTGGAATGTTTGTATTTTATTAAAATACTAGACCTCACTACGATCAGTTAGAAGGTAAGTACGTTGAAATCGGATTTTTCTACATTTTATTACGAAGGTTTGAAGTTTTGAACTAGTTTTAACTACGGTTTGACCAATTTGTTGACTTTTTAAAATATTGCAAATTTCTGGAATTTAATATTTTTAATAAATATTAGACCTTATTAGGAATTGAATTCAAGTGAGTTTGGGTGATTTGAATTTTTCTGGAATTAGTTATGAATTATTGAAGTTTGGGCATTTTAATGAATTTTAGGAATTTCTTAATCAGATGGCCTCTTTTGTGATTTTGCTTCAAACAAGTTCCTAATCTCTTGAAAACACCTCCAAAGGTCAGAAATGACCTAAGGAGGGATCCCCAAGTGTTTGGGAAATTTTGGGATTTTTTAATTATTATTAATTAATTATCTTAATTAAACATTGATTTTCACTTAAAATTAAATTAGGGTTTAAAATGCTGTCAAATCAAGGGGATTTTAATTATCATAGATTAAGGACTGAATTCTGGTCAGTTTGAGGGTTTATATGTAATTTTTGGATTTAAATTGAATTTATTACAATTTTTAGAAGTTTTAAAGGCTTAGTTAAGGGTTTAAGACTTAGAAAATTAATTAGGGGACCTAATGACCTCAAAAATCAGTGAAAATTTCTCTAGGGGCTGAGGGTGTCACTAAGTTCAAATGTTCAAAGTTTCAACTCAAGGGGAAGTGAATCCTAATTATTGAAATTTTTCTAAGTTTTCTATACATGAGTCCTTAATTATTGTCCTTAATTATGTCACTAATCTTGATGGACTTGAATCAATGTTTGAACTAACCCTCATACTCAATACACAAGGCATGCATGAACCACATAAACACATTCAATACCTAAATCTAGGAGAGCCTTAGACTAAGTGGTGTGTGCACCTTAAGCATGCAATTAACTAATTAACATAATTAAGACAAAATTAGTGAATAATCAAAGAATGATTATCCACTAATCATCCCCTTTATTTCTATTCAAATATGCTCAATCAACATTTAAGATCTCAAGTGACTTCCTAAACACTTAAAGATTTACATATATATAGTTTCAAAATATATTTTAAAACATATAAATATAAATGGATATATATATATATATAAATATATATTAAAAAATAATTAAAAATATTATTAAAATACATGTTGATGAGTTGAAAGATCCACTGATCTCTAGGGAAGTTTGAAAATAATAAAAGATTTTCCTCGTATTTTTCAAAATACTTAATATTTAATTAAATATAAAAAAAGGGTTAATAAGCTCCAATAATTCAAAATACCATCAAAATCTACTCAAATAATACTGAAAAATTTTCTAGAGATCAGCCATGCACTCAAAAACATGCATGCCAAATTTTAAATAAAAATAATTTATACATAATTAATTAAAAATAAAATACATATTTCTGTATTTCTTAAATTACTAATAAAATAATAACCAAAAGGGTTTGATTTTATTTTTAAAATAAACTAGATGAAAAACTGAAGAAAATGATATATTATACTCATTTTTTGGTTCTGTATTTAATTTACTATAATTTTTCAAAGTTTCTGTAATTAAAATCAATTAAAACACATTTTTCCTTAATTAAATGGCGGCGGTTGGACACGCGGCGCGCTCGGACTGGCGGGATCGAAAATGCGTGACGGCGGGGACACGCGTTGGCCGCAGGCCGCTTCACGCGGTTTCCACTTAACCACGTCAGCGGCTCTTGACAGCCGTTGGATTAACCGCGGGTTCGATCTAACGGCTGAGATCAGATCCCGCGGTTTGATCTCACCAGGAGAAGATCAAACGGCGGAGATTCGATCCCGTCGTTCCGAATGGACGGCCCTGATCTCGCCGGACGGCTGATCGAACGAAAGATCGAAGGAGCAGTCGGATCAGGCCGCGGAAGGGCTCGATCTGGACCGTTGATCGAACGATCAACGGTCCAGAAAACGTACACTCACTGGAAACTGTGAGTGACGCCCTAGAAAATGTCTTTTGCCTCGTTCTTTCGATCGGATCGATCATTTCACTTGAAATTTTAAACACAAAGGGTAGACATGAACAGAAATAATGGGGAATAGTTTGTTTTAGCTAAAACCCTAAAAGCATAAAGCTATTTAGATCTAACTAATGTGAACTAGATCTAGGGTTTTAGAGAGTTATACCGTTGGATCTTTGAAATTTCTGGATGGATGAGCTTGTAGACTGTCCAAGTGAAGATCCCCAGCAGAAATCCGAGCTCGAACACGTCTGGATCGACTGCTACAGGCTTGGGACGGTCTAGGTGGTGGGCTCGCCGAAAAACTCGCCGCCGGTGACGTGCAACCACTTGGATTTTGTAGTGGGGAGGTAGAGGGAGCTCTGGAGATTCAAAACAAACTGAGAGTTCGATCTGGGAGGCTAGGGTTGGTGAGAGAAGGTGCTTTGATCAATAATGCTCAAAAGTTGCTTTTCTCCCTATTCAAACGAGCTGGGCTAGATTGGATGGCTAGGATTGATGCAGGGGCTCTCCAGATGATGCCACCTGTCCCTGGGAAAGCTGGAAGGCTGCGGAAAGGGCTGGACAAGCCTTGCTCCTATTGGGTGGACTTGGGATGAGTGAGAAGAGACATTGCCACTTATGGCTAAACAAGGGATGGAGCTTGGTTAGAGGGCCTATTAGAGGGCTTTAGGTCACTAATAGGTCAGCCTTGGGGAGTTAAATCAGGGGAAAAGGCTTAAAAGGCTGATTAGGACCTTTTAAAAGGGTCTAAACCCTAGGTTTGACCAAATTGACCAGTCAACTGGTCAATGGGGCTGATGTGGCATCCAAGCAGGTCATGGAGTCTTTCCAAGTGGCTGGATGGGTGTGGCTTGAGCTAGGTTCAATGGGTTGAAAGGTTTGACCATACAAATGGTCCCTTAAGCCTTGAGTTGACTGGTTGACCAGTCAACTCCATCAAGGGTTATGAAATTTTCATTTAGGTAATTCAAATGAGTTGATTAGGTGGATTGGAAGGTGGTTCCAAGAGCCATGCATGTCAATTGGATTAAGAAGGCTTAATGGGCCTTTAATGGGCTTCTAGGCCAAAACTGGTTGACTTGGTCAACCAGTTGGGTTCAGGGGCTAGAAATGGATTCAACAAATTTAGAATGTCATCCTGAGTCTACTGGATGTGGTCCCAGGGTTTGGAGGGGTCGATTTGGTCAAAATCACCATTTGAACCCTTAAGGGCTTGTTTGGTCAACCTAGGTTGACTTGGTCAACCAGGTTGACCCAGGGTCTGGGTTTGGGCTCAACAGGTTTGAAATGATATTTTAAGAGCAATGGAGGTGGTTGGTTGGCCTAAAGAGGTCATTTGGGTCAAAACACATGTTTGGACCCTTAAAGGGCCTCTTGGGTCAAACCAGTTGACTTGGTCAACCAGGTTGACTCAAGGGTTGGAAATGGGTTCAAAAGATTTGAAATGACATTTGAAATTTGTCAAAGGTGGTTGCATCCCATTTGGAGCTCATTTGGTTTGAAATCCCTATTTGAGCCCCATAGGGGTATTTTGGTCAATTTTGACCTATTGGTCAACTATGGTCAAAAATGGGTCTGAAAAATGCAGTTTACTGCTCAATGGGTTAAAATCAAGGGTCTGGAAGTGATTGGAAGCTTGGACAAGGGTTCCAAGGTCAAGATCTCAAAGGGGTTAGGCTCAGTGGCATAGGCTGTAAATATTTGAAGGTTTTACACCCTTTGAGTTTTAATTCAGATTCTGGGGTTAGAGACCTCAGAATGAGCTCAAAGTTGGGGGGTAACCTCTAGAGACATGTCTTATCACTTTGCAAGTGACAGAACCTGAATCAGAGGTCATTTGACTGAGTTTTGAAATGTTTGAAAAATCTCTAAAAAGGGTGTTTAGGACAGGGCCTCTAGAGTTTGGATTTGAGTCTGAATTCTGGGTTTGGATTTGATTTGAAGTTTAAATTAATTTGGACTTGAATTGGATGGAGTTTGAGATTCAAATTGGTCACAGGTAGGAATCAAATTGAAATTGAAGTGGATTAAATATAGGAATTGATTTAAAATTGAGGTTGATCAAAGGTGGAGGTTGATTTGAAGTTGGAGTGATCCTAAGATCTAGAAAAATTCTAAGATCTAGGATTTAAGGGAATCCTAGGCTCTAGAATAGGCTCTAAGGTCTAGTTCTAGGAAAGATCCTAAGGTCTAGAGTGGATCCTAGGGTCTAGGATTAAATCTGGCTTCTGGAAGGGTCTTAGTGACCTCATACAAAAATGAGGTCAACACTAATGCAATTAAAATTTTGACTCTTTTAAATATATTTTTCATGCAATGCATGCTAGTCGACAACTTAAAATTATGAATGCTTGAAATTTTAAAAATAGGCTTATAAAGTAATTTTTTATAAGACTAGGCGTCCCCAGGTTCGGCACCTCATCTTCATAGGTTAGATTATTTGGACTCTACCCACAGGTAGGGGTCTAAAACAAGGAGAGAAGAAATGCAAAAATATGCATGTGACCTTGGGGTCGATCCCTAGCTAATTTCGTAGATTCATTATCTTTCTATGTTGTTTAGACTCACTAAATTTTAAATTGTTTTGATTATGAGTATAAAACTTTCACACTCGTATAAGTGTCAGGTATCCAGGCAAAAACAAAAGCGGCACACAAACACCAAAAAAATTAGAAAAAGTAGGTAATTCTATATGCAACATCTCAACACATCAAATATAAATAAATTAGTTACTTAATTTTCATAGGCAAATTACCTTGCTTATTACAAATTAGGGTCTTGCAGAAAGTAAAGTGGCCCGGCACCACTGACAATAACCCAAATTCTAAACCTAATAGAGACACAAGTGGTTTCAAGTGGGATACTCTTTGTCTTCAGATCTTTAATCTTATTCTCCTTTAGGCTCCTTTCCTTCAGGCTCCTTATATTCATCGTAGTAGGCTACCCAAATGGATAAGAGGGCTCTTTCTTTAAGGGGAAGGCCACTCTTTTCTCTTTAGGTAAGAAAGAAGTGATCCAAATTTGGATCTCCAAATAAAAAAGGGCTACTCCCCTAAGGGGTGTCCTTTCCTCTTTGGAATCCAACCTTTGGATCTATGTATCCCAACTTAAAGCTCCACTTTCACAACACTTAACATTTACACAAATTATATTTATATGAAATAAAGAAATCTAGACTCTCTTGTAGGGTTATCCTAAGCAGTTGATAAATAAAAAATATATTCCCAAGCAGTTATATATGTGCAAATAAATAAATAAACACACTAGCCATGCTCTTTTTATTATTTGGGGGCTTAGCAGCTGAAGCACCTATGCAAGCATATTTATAATTAATTTTTATTTATCCCCCCTTTTATTTCCCTACATGGGTGTGGTCACCTATAGAAATTCAATTAATATCTAGATCATTTATACCCTAGGGGTAATCTAATTGCCAAACACAATAATTATCCACAGTGTAGTAAAAGTAAGAAGATACAACAAGTATAATCATCCACAACATGTAGTAAAAATCACAAAAAATCTGGCACACAGTAGAAAAGTAAACACAGGCCTAACCTAGATCTAGACTCGGTTGTCCTAGCAAATCATCTGAAGTGTGTGTAAAGGTCATGTTGCTGGGGTGGATCCTAAACTAGGTAGTTAGTTGAAGTTATTTAAAATTCTAAATTTGTTAAGGCTTAAAGGGAGATTTAGGTTAGGATTTAAATATTAATATATTAAGAATTATATTTAAATATATTTTAAGGGTTAAATAATTACTACCTTTATTTCACATCGAGGCCGTGAAGTTTATTTCATGTTCCTTGGGGCTAAGCTAATAGCCTTGTAGGCCTGGGTAACCTAGTAGTAATCATGGTTGATTAAGTTAATTTAAGTTGGTTGAAATTAAAGGATGGATTAATAAAAAAAAAAGAAACTAGTTATTGATCTTAAGGGGTTGGTTGAGCATTTTATTAATCAAATTAAAAAATTCTGGAATTTTAATGAATTATCACATTTTAGGAATTATTTAAATGTGTTAACTAAGGGGTTAAAAGTTGACTTTTAAAATTAAAGGGAACTTTGAAGATTTTAGATTTTTAATAAATACTAGACCTTATTATGAGTTCTTAGAGTATTAACACACTCAATTCAGAGATTTCTATGAGAAGCTATGAATTTTAGAAGTTTTGACCCGATTTTGACCTAAGGTTGACCAAATTGTTGACGTTTTTTACTTTGACCAGATTTTGGGGGTTTGACATTTTTAGAAAATACTATATTTTATTTAGAGTCTTTATCCATTGAGTTTGATCGATTTGGAATTTTCTATACTTAGTGATGAATTTTGTAAATTTGGGTGTTTTAAGGATTTATTTAATTATCTTAATTAGAGAGCCCTTTTTGTAATTTGAACCCAAACAGGTCCTAAACCCCTTGAAATTTACTCCAAAGATAAAAAATGATCCAAGGAGAGATCAACAAATGTTTAAGGATTTTTTTGGGATTTTTAATTAATTAAATTGATTAAACATTAATTTTCACTTAAAATTAAATTAAAGTTGATTTTAATGTTAAATTAAAGGGGTTTCAATTTTTGCTGATTAATGGCTCAGTTAAGGTCAGTCAAAGGTATTTTAGATACTTTTTAGTGAATTGATTAAGCTCTAGGTTAGTTCTATGGAGAATTTCTTTTGGCTCCTAGTTGGTGAACCAAATGGGCACCAAATCTAATGAGATTTGGACCATGAGATCACCTAATCTCAAGGCCTAAACACACCAAATTTTAGCTTAAGTTGAATTCCCTAAGGTGGCTAACCAAGCCACCTAAGGTGATCTCTAAATCACCTTAAGAAAATCCTAAGGAGGTATCCTAGGGTCGGATTAGGGTAAAATCATTGGCCCTAATCTTCTTATGCTACACATAATCATCACACTCAAAATAAAATCCTAAATCTCGTTTGATAGATCATGATTCCAATTTGGATTTAAGGGTTAAACCATGACCTTAAACCTAAATTGGCATGATAATGCCCTTAAACACTTCAAATAAGGGATATAAAATTTGGACATGTCAGGGACATGCCCAAATTCATTCTCCCAAAGTCCCAGGCTCTGGTGAATTCAATTTAATTAATAAATGCAATAGTTCATAAAATATTCAAACTAAAATTAAATTTTACACACATGCAATTAGAGCCTGGAACCATAAGGCTTTTGCAGGTCTCCCTAAGATATTTCTAATAATCCTAAGAGCATTTAATTTGTCCAATTATATAGGGAGATATTAATTTTTGAAGTTTCTCATAATTTTAAATTTAATTAACCCAGGATTACATAGTCAGCCGATGCTTTTACACGTGGTGCGCCCTGATTGGTAATACAATCATTGGCACTGACTGTGTAACCATGGGGTTAATCCCAACCATTGGATCAAGGATCAAATGAATACAATTAAACGACTTCAGAACTACGGGATCAAACACAAACCGTTGATCAAGATCAATGGTCACGATTATATCTTTAACCTCCTACCGTCTCTCAAAGTTGTTGAGTTATTCTGGAGTGATCCGAACGATTCCATAGGTAGATTCATGCCAAATTTCATGGGAAGCATCATTATGATGGAAACCTTCAATCCAATGGTGGAAATTCGTTGGAGTGAAGGTTTTCTTCACACTTAACTAGACTACATATCTAGGGAGCTTAGGAAGGGGTTTATACCTTAGAGAAGGCCTCAATGAATGAGCTTCTCTATTAACAAGATTCAGGGGATGAAGGAAAGTAGATCTCCTTCAGATGTCGAGATCAGAGGATGACAAGAGGTATGACTTTGAGCGGAGTGTGAGATGCTTTCATCGGAGTTCGCTTAAACAGAATGACCAGAGTATCTAGGAGATTAGGAAATGAGAGGGGAAAGATAAGGGAGCTATGAGGAGTGATTTCAAAAGCTTGGAATTGATTCTGGGGCCTCTAGAATGAGCTTACATATTAAGCTCACTCCCGCGAGCTTAAATGGTCAGGATTGACTAGGAGAAGCCATGAATCACCTCTAGGTGGAAAGGTGGCTCATCCAAATGGCTCGTGAGCTCATGGAGGCAAAGCCCAGGCTCTAGAAGCCTTTCGACGAAGCTTAAGGATGGGGGGACCATCGAAGTTAGTTCCCTATTAGCTCCGGCCATCACCGGCCAGGGACGGGGTCAGGCTATTCTGGAAAGGTTGCTAGGAGCTTGGCAAGCTCAATGGTGAGCTTAATTGGACCTGAGGAAGTCCAATTCAGTGGGAGAGCTTGGGTCAACCCAAACCTGTTCAGTTTTGGTTAATTTGAGCTCAACCTGGGTCAAGCTAGACCTTGGGCTTGAGGTGGGAGATAGGCCAGGCTCTGGTCTACCCAATGCAAGTGGCAATTGGGTTCAATTGGGTTTAAGATGAAAAATGGCTCGGGTTTATGAGGTTTTTACCACTTTGAGCTAGCCCAAAAGTTGACCCAAGTCAACCCAAGGCTTGAGCCAACTGGGAAAGATGTGTTGGACCTAAAGCCATCTAGTGGAGGTATTGGCTAGGCTCAATTGAGTTTAGAATAGGAATTAGCTCAATCTCAAGTGGTTTTGGCCACTTTTGGTTAGCTTAATTCTTAATCCAAGTCTACCTAAGAGCTGGGTCGACTAGGGAAGATGCATTGGTTCAAGTGGAATCCAATGTCACCATTGATTGGGTCCAATTGAAGCTAGGGTAAGAATTTGACTCAAAGGTGACCTCTCTTTGGACACTTGGGTCAAGACAAATGGCTAAACCAAGTAGGCCCAAGATTTGGGTCTTTAAGGGGAGGTTTTTGGGGGTCCAATGGGTCATCCCATGAGTTTAAATTAGGCTTAAATGGTTTTGATCAAAGGATTTGAATGAAAGGAGGTGTATGGGAGATTTGGTCAAACTTGCTTGACTTGGTCAACCAAGTTGAGCTAGGACCAAGAGTTGGGTCCCTTGAATCCCACTTGGTCACATAAAATCAATGGATGGTGCCTCAAAGTCCATAGAGGTCATTTTGGTCAAAAAGCTTGTTTGGGCTCTTAATGGGCCATTGGGTCCAACTAGGTTGACCTAGCCAAACAGGTTGACTCAAGGTTTGGAGGTTGGCCTAATGGGTCCCAAATATTGTTTTTTTTATAGGTTGGAGAAGGTTTCAAAGTTTGATGGGTTAAGCCAAATTGGTTTTAGGCCAAAAGTCTAAAAATCCCCTTTAAGGGCATGGTCATTTGGGCCTTAGGCCGATTCTGGGTCAAAATAAGTCCAAAAAAATGTAGTCTAATGCTCAACATGTTAATATCAAAGGCTTGGAAGGGATCAAAGGGTTTAGAGATTGTCCCAAAGTTAAATTCCACTAGGTGATAGATCAGTGGCATAGGTTGGAAATATTTGAAGGTTTTGCAACCTTTGGAACTAGATTTAGTTTATGGGGTTAGATCCTTCAAATGATCTCAAATTTGGAGGGTTAACACTAGAGACATGTCATATCAACATGGAGTTGATAGACACTGAATCAGATGCCAATTGATTGAGTTTCAAGGTGATGGAAAAATCACCTAGAAGAGGTTTCAAGACCTCAGTCCTTAATCCTGGATTTTGGGTTTGAATTAAGCTATGGTCTTGGTTGATCCTAAGGTCTGAAAACTAAGGAGATCCTAGGATCTAGAGTTAAGGGAGACCTAAGGTCTAGAAAATCCTAGGGTCTAGAGTTTAGGAAGGGGTTAAAATGACCTCATATAAAAATGAGGTCAACAAAGAGCTGTATTTCTGATACCAAATCTCTAAGTTTTTAGTTCCCAAAAGGTATCTTAAAATCCTTTTTATTGCTATTAAATATGATTCTTTTGGATCAAATTGAAACATTATATTTGGTCTGCTAATAGTCTAATAAAGCAATAATCTAATTATACCTCTAAATTTCTTTTGATTAATAGATTTTCCCTTTATGTACTTATCCAACTGAACTGAGGAACTCATTGGTGTAGTTATTAGTTTAGCATTATCCTTTTCATATTTTTTAAGGATGCCCTTATTAGACTTCAACTAACTAAAAATATTCCCTCCTTATTTTATTTAATACTAAAACCAAGAAAATAACTTAAATCTTCCATTAAACTCATCTCAAATTCACTACTCATTATTTTTAAAAAATTATCACAAAGAGTTTTATTTGTAGATCCAAAAATAATATCATCAATATATATATGAATAATGAGTATGTCATCTCCTGATTTTTTCAAAAAGCGAGTGATGTAAACACTTCCTTTTAAAAATGATCCATCAAATAAAAAAGTGCTTAACCTCTCATACTAAGCCCTAGGTGCCTATTTTAATCCATATAATTCCTTTTTTAGTTTGAAAACTTGAATAGGGAATTTTGAAGTTTCAAAACTTGGAGGTTGCTCAATATAAACATTCTCTTATATCTTCCCATTTGAAAAGGCACTCTTGACATTCATTTGAAACAATTTAAAACCTTTAAAATAGGTAAAGGCTAACAAAATCCTAATTACTTCAAGTCTTACTATAGGGGCAAAAGTTTCTTTAAAATTAATCCCTTTTATTTAATTATATACCTTAGCTACCAATCTAGCCTTATTTCTAATCATAACTCCTGAATCATTCATTTTATTTTTGAACACCCACTTAGTTCTAATAACACTTTGATCCTTTGGCCTTTCAGTTAATTCTCAAACATCATTTCTTACAAATTGAATCGACATGGCTCTAGCAAATAAATTCCCAATTCAAAACATAACAACCTGTACAAATCACTTCAGCCCAAAAATATATAGGAAGTGAATATTCTTCCAGCATGGCTCTAGTGGCTTCAATTAATGTTCTGTTCTTTCTTTCGACTACCCCATTCTACTGAGTGGTCCTAGGTGCTAAAAATTATGATCCATTCATTTCTCTTTATAAAAATCATCAAATTTTTTATTTTTAAATTCATATCCATGATCACTTTGAATAGATAAGATTTTACATCCTAGTTTTCTCTAAATCTAAGTCAAAAATTTTCTAAATTTCTCAAATGATTCACTCTTATGAAATAAAATTTTGATCTAGGTGAATCTCAATAATCACAAATCCATAAACTTTACCTCCTAGACTTACAGTATTAACCGGTCCAAAAAGATCCATGTGAATAATTTTATTGGATTGCTAGTTCTAAAATCCTTAATGGAATGAAAAGAGGACTTAACTTGTTTTTTTAGTTGACATGCATCACATAGGTGATCCTTAGTAAATCCTAATTTTGGTATTCCTCTAACAAGATTTTTGAGTAATTTTCCTAAGGTTGTTTATGCTAGCGTGACAAGGTCTCCTATGCCATAACCCTGATTCATCAGATTTTTTTTTTTCAAACAATAAGCATTTGGAGATTTAATACAATTAAAATCTAGCATATACACATTATTAATCCTAGTTCCATACAATACATATTTTCCATTTTAGCTTAATATATAGCTAGTGAGAAAAAATTTAACACTATAACTCTTATCATATAGCTGACTAATGCTCAAAATATTATGCTTTAAGCCTTCTATAAGTAAAACATTCTCAATGAAAAAGTTGTTCAAGTTTTCAATCATACATGTGCCTACCACTTTCCTAGTGGTATTATCTCACAGTGTAACCATGCCTCCATTCCTGACTTTCAGTGATATGAATTATGTAGTATCTCCAATCATATGCTTCGAACATCTGTTGTTCAAGTACCAAATGCTCTCACGAGATCATGTATGAGAGCGTTTCTACAAGATAATTAAATATTAGTCTTGGGAACCCAAACAAGTTTGGGTTCTCCTGTTGGAAAAATTAAACTAAATACATATATGATATGACTTATTTTATACATCTTAGGTCTCCACACTTGATATGATTTTCTATGAATAGTGCAAGTATGGGATATGTACCCAATAATGTCATAAGAAAAACATTTAACTCCAGAAAAAAGTTTTTTGTTTTAAATTTATTTGTGTAAACTAGTCTTTTCTAGGTTTTAGAAATTTTGTCTTTTTCTGAGGATAAAAAAATTATTCAGGTCTAGGCGAAATCCTATTCTTTTCATATGCATTCAATTGTGCTTTAGAGAATGAGTTTGCACTTTCTTACACAACATTGTCAACTTTCAAATAGTGCTCTCTACTTTCAGATTCATCTATAAAAGTTCTAAAATCTTTTTTAAGTTCAATGTGGGATGTTTTCAATAATTCATACTATTTATTCAATTCATCATATTCATCTAACAATTTCATGTGGTTGATATCTATTAGTGTGTGATCTTTCCTAAGGATTTCATGCTCTTTTTGTAATTCACTGAAATATAAATTTAACCTAGCATGTTTCTTTTTTATGTTTTTCTATATGCTGTATGAATTCTTTCAAAAATGTCTACTAACTTATCATAGGTTATATAACATACATCTTTTTTGATCTGACTGATCAAGCTTATTGGCCATTAAGCACAGATTGGTAATTTCTTCTTCTTTTTCTATTTTTGATGAATTCGAACTTGAGTCTACCCAAAAAGTTCTTTGAAATCTCTTCTTGCCCTTCCTCACATATATTTTTTACTCCACCTCCTTGCTAGGAGTGGCTTTAACATTAGGGCAGTTCAATTTGATATGTCCAGGTTTTCTACATTCATAGTAAATAACATCGTTAGAAACTTTAACATGTTTGTGAAACTTACCTTTATTCTACTATTGGCATCTCCTATACTTCCTTTTTAGAAAACTTCTGAATTACCTTGTCATCAAGGTAATGTCATTCTCATCCTCAGGCTTTAATTGATCACTCTCTGAGTCATTCATATTTAAAGCTATGTTATTCTCTTTTCTCTTTTCACCTGTATCAATCTGTCTTTGAGTAATTCCTTGCTCATAAGTAATTAATAATCTAAGAAGATTATTAATAGAATACACATTTAAATTCTTAGTATTTATAATAGCAGTTATTTTAGCATCATAAGTAATAGGCAAACAACAAAATATTTTTATTTACTTTTTCAGCATTCGTTAGTTCCCTATCTAATGCATGCAAGGAAGTGACTATTTGAGTGAAACATGTGTACATGTCAGATATAGATTCATTTGGTTTCATATGAAATTGTTCAAAATTAAGTAAAAAAATATTTAATCTATATTGTTTCACTTTGTTAGTTCCTTCATATGTGATATAAAGTTTATCCCAAATTTCTTTTTTAGTTATACAAGTAGAAATACGCATGTGGTCTTCAGATTTAAGAGCATAAAAGAAACTATTCAAATATTTTGCGTTTAATTGTGCTAAGTCTTATTCTTCTACAGTCCAATTAGTAAAGGGTGTTTCAGTTCTAATGCCATCTATAAATCTAGTTGGGCTAGTGTACCCATCCTGAACTAAAATCCACATGCGATAGTCAAGCGAGTGAAGAAAAATAGACATTAATATTTTTCAAAAATCTAAAGGGATGTTATCAAACAATGGGGGTTTAGTGATCGAATACCCTTCAGGTGTGTTACAGTTTCTAAAATTAGCCATAATTGTTTTTCAAAAAGCAATCTAAACTTTAAATTTTGAAGTAAGCTCTCATACCACTTAAAAAGTTCGTATAAATTGTTAGACCTACGCAATTGTCCCAAGGCTAACCAAGGGGGCGGAGGAAAATTGGTAATTTAAAAAATTATCTCTTGAATAAAAAAACCATTTTTTTTATTAATTTCACAATTTGAGTCTTTTTAAATATAAACTTTTCAACCTCAAAAATAAATTGCTAAAAATAAAATGCAAAAATGTAAAAAGAACTCATTAATTTATAGTGGTTTGGTCGAATAAGACTTATGTTCACTCCCTGAAGACTCCCTCTTCATGTATTACACTATTATCAAAGTGACTTTCTTTTTTTCCCAAAAGCAAGGTGGAGAAGCCTTTATATTTTTCCTCTCTACCACTAATCCTCGGTGCAGCAGAGTATTATCTTCCTTTCATACCCTCCAAGTGTCGGCAGAGTACCGTCATCCTTTCACACCCTCCAAGTGTCGGTAGAGAATCAGATTTTCTCCAAAGATCTTCTCTTGAGTAACTAGAAAGAAAAAGGAAGAGAATTGATACAAAAATAAAAGATATTATCACCTTTGAGTAACCTTATGAATCCTTCACACTCCACTTGTAAGAACTCTCTCTCAAACACTCTCCCAAATCACCCTTTCAATTGCTCTCTAAGAAATCACGAAGTCAAGATTCATCCAAGTCAGTTTCTAAGGACTTTTTATATGAAAGACACAAGAACTATACATAAAACTAAAAATTTCATTTTTATCGTATATGATCATACAGTACGATCGACAATCGCCCCGAACGAATAATTCAAAATTTGCTCATATGATCTTATATGATTTTTTTTGGTACAAGCATATCGTATAGTATGATAATTATATCACACAGTATAAAAAGTTATAAAAAATTTCATATTCGTCTGAACAAACCCCATAATTTTGTACTATAGACGTTGTCTATATGAACTCCAGATAGTCCTGGATGAATAGTTAAAAAAATTTAACTGTTCGTATGGACGCAAATTATTGCATCATTTTTATACTCTGTACGTCATTTGTACAAACTCAAGATCATCCCGAACGAACAATTCAAAAAATTTACTTATTTGTATGGATGAAAATGTTCGCATCATTTTTATACTCTAGATGTTGTCTATACGAAGCCAACTTTGTAAAGTATGAATAATACTTAGAAAAAATTTTCCTATCTATGCTTTGATTAACTGCTTTGAAAATATAGTTATGAAAACTAAGTTGAAACAATCTTTCTATTTAATCAGAAAGAAATGGGCAGATTTTTTAGTCGATCAATAATAACCCAAATAGCATCATGCCCTTGCCTCGATCTCTGTATGTTTTGTAACTTCTTCGATGAATAGTATAGCCTAAATAACGAGCCTCATGATAAATCTTTCATCACATATCTCCAAAAATAGATGCCCAAAGTCTATCCTTACAGAAAATAACACCATAATCAGAAACTCGTAGTTCAGATTTCCTACCAAATTTAATCTGATCAATAAACTTAAAATATTTTGCATCTAATTTTTGAGCTTCATGAATCTCTTCTTCTAAAGAGGGCTTAATGATCATTTGAGTCACGATACCAGAATCCCAACCAGTAGGAGAAATCATCTCCAATTGTAATCTTTTCATATCTTGCATCAAATACTCATCAGAATTGAGTTGCATACATGATAATCCAAAAGACTTCATGCTCAGAGCATCTGCCTTTATATTAGCCTTACCAGGTTGAGATTGAATAATCAGATTATAGTTATTAATAAACTCAAGTCACCTCATTTGCCTCAAATTTAGATCCTTTTGAGTGAATATGTACTTCAGACTCTGATGATTCGTAAAAATCTCACACCTGACACCGTATAAATTATGACGGTAAATCTTTAAAGCAAATACAATAGCAACTAACTCTAGATCATGCGTAAGATTGTTCCTTTAATGTGGCTTCAACTATATTGAAGCATAAGATATCACCCAACCATGTTGCATTAAAATATACCCCAAACATCTCAGTGAAGCATCAATGAATACCTAAAATCCTTTTGTACCAGTAGGAAGAGCCAAAATTGGAGCAGAAGTCAAACAATCCTTCAATCTATGAAAACTAGCCTCACACTTTGGTGCTCAAATAAAAGCTACTGACTTATGAGTTAGTCTCATCAGAGGTGCTGAAATTTGAGATCTCTTCATAATTTTTTTGTAATATCCATATATACCCAAAATATTATGTATCTCAAATACGGTAGTAGGCCTCGACCAATAAGTGACTGCATGAACTTTTTGATGATTAACAGAGATACCATCATCACTCACCACATATCTCGGAAAAGAAATACTTAGACATAACTCACAATTGGATAATATTACATATAACTAGTGCTACATCAAAGTCTCCAACACACTTTTCAGATGTCTGATGTGATCTTCCTTAGAAGCATAATATTCCAAAATGTCATCTATGAAAATAATCACAAGCTGATCCAGATAATCATTTAATACTCTGTTTATTAAATCCATAAAGACAGCGGGTATATTAGTCACCCCAAATTGCATGACCAAAAACTCGTACTGTCCATATCGAGTACTGAAAGCTATCTTCATCACATAAACATTTCTCTCTTTCACTTAATATTAACAAGATCATAGATCAATCTTTAAGAATATAGAAGATCCATTAAACTGATTGAATAGATTATAAATCTGTATACTTATTCTTGATAGTGACTTTGTTTAACTCCCTGTAGTTAATACACATACACATTATACCATTCTTTTTTCTTCACAAATAAAGTAGGTGCTCCCCAGGGAGACATATTAGGAAAAACAAATCCTCTATCAACCAACTCCTAAAGCTGAACCTTGAACTCATGAAGTTCCTTTGGTGCCATCTTATATAGAGCTTTAGATATCAGGGCTGTATCCAAAAATATGTCAATAATGAAATCTATGTCTTTATCTAGAGGTAAACTGATTAACTCATCAGGAAATATATTTGAAAAATATCGTACTATTGGGATATCAAAAAGAGAACCAGTATCTATACGCCTATCCTAAAATGATGCCAAAAATACCATATAATCCTTTTCCCACAATCTTTCTTCCTCCAACATAGAGAATAAATAAGATAAAACACCTCTAATTCCTTATAATACATAATTTTCTGTTGGTGGAATTTTGAAAACATGTTTTGAAAAATATTAGTTTTCTTTGGAGATTTTAAGATTAAGGTTAAGTTCTAATTCTAAGGTCGAATCAACTCGTTAGAAAGAGTATATCACCCCGAAGGACGAAAATAAACTTTTATAACGGTGTTCAGACTTAGAATTATGTAAACTCATCTTGAATGTTATGATCGGGTTCTAAGGAGAACTCTATATGGCCCCGAGGGGACACAATATAGTTCAACTAAGTACCCAATTACAATATTCAAGAAACATGATCGTCGCATTCACATCCAAAGCCTTATCGAAGAAGGGTGTATCTCCCCAAAGGGAAATGAGACCATTCAACGATAATCCTTCTAATGCAACTATGACGATCATTATTTAACTTTTCCCAAAGAAATCTAATGAAGTTTTAGAAATTGAGTTTTCTTTAAAATCAGGTGTGTGTGGGGTTCCAAATCTCCTACGAGCGCAAGCCCTCGTAGTTAATTACATCGTAGGGAGATAAAATCTCCTACGAAAACTCTCGATTAAAATAATGGCAGAATTTTATTTAGAGTTTCTAGGAGTGATATCAAAGTATGAATAGAATTATTGGAAAATCAAAAGGGAATGGATCAAAATTGAGCAGTTATTAACGGAGTTAAAGGATGAGAGGTAGGGGACACTTTGAGATTCCAGAACCATCCGGAAATGTCCCAACTTAATCTAAGTGTTGGGCTTTATGTTTTGGACTTGAAATGATATTTAATTAGAGTTGAGCATTTTATTAGAAATTTGGGATTAGATTCCCGAAGTTTGGGGTCTTATAATCAAAGATCTGCCCCGGAACCTAAATCTATTTTGGACACTGGACCACAGTCGTCCGATCCTAACTAATGTAGTGCAAGGTCTGGACTTACCCCGGCCTGGATTGGGGAGCCAGCTAACCACCTAATCGATTTAAAATACATGAATCCGGTCTTTTATGAAAGAGTGGTAGGGACGTTATAATTAAAGTTTGGGGAGGCGGGGCCGACATCTAGAGATTTTCCTAATTGGCCCCTTTGACTTATGTTGGGTGCTAAAATGCTAAGGACTATGAAATTAAAATTTTGACTCTTTAATTTGTATCTAATGCAATGCATGATGGTTAACAACCTCAAATCAAATATGCTTGAAATTTTTAAAAACAGGCTTATAAAATAATTTTTTAGAAGACTGGACTTCCCCAGGTCCGGCACCTCGTCCTCATAGGTCAGACTATCCGGACTCTACCCGCAGGTGGGGAAGGGTCTAAAGCAAGGAAAGAGTAATGCAAAAATATGCATGCGACCCCGGGGGCGATCCCCGACTAATTCCCTAGATTCGTTATCTTTCTACATTATTTAGACTCACTAAAATTTTAGACTTTTAAGATTATGAGTATAAAAATTTTCACACCCTCACGAGCCTCACGTATCCAGGCGAAAACAAAGAGCGGCATGCAATCGCCAAAAAAAACTAGTAAAAACAAGTAATCCTAAAGGCAATCAAATCATCATATCAAACATTAACTAATTAATAAATGTCCATAGGAAAAGTTGCCTTGCTTATTACAAACCAGAAAATTACAGAAAGTAAAGTGGCCGGGCACCACTGACAACAACCCGGATTCTAAACCTAGTAATGACGCAAGTTATTTTGAGTGGGATACTCTCAATCTTCAAATCTTCAAATCTTCAATCTCATTCTTCTTTGGACTCCTTTTCTTCAATCTTCTTGGAATCTTCGTAGTGGATTACCCAAATGGACAAGAGGGCACTTCCTTTAAGGGGAAGGCCACTCTTTCCTCTTTGGGTAAGGAAGAGGTATGATCCAAATTTGGATTTCCAAGTGGAAAAGGAGTGTTCCCTAAAGGGGTATCCTTTCCTCTTTGTAATCCAAGCTTTGGGTCTATGTATCCCAACTCAAAATAGACTTTCACAACACTTGACACTTGCACAAATTACATTGATATCAAAATAAAAATCTAGACTCACCTGCAGGGTTATCCTAAGCAATTAATATATAAAAAAGGCAGTTATTCCCAAGCAGTTGTATATGAGCAGAAAATAAAGTAAACACACTGGCCACGCTCTTTTTATTTGGGGGCTTTAGCAGCTGAAGCACCTGTGCAAAGAGTTTATAATGTTTATGCAGTTTTTAATTGCCCCCTTTTTATATTGCCCTGCATGAGCGTGGCCACCTGCAGAAAACTGTGTCAACATCCAGATCGTACCTAACCTAAGGGTAATCTAGTCGCCAAACACATCAATCCATCCACAGAGTACAGAAAAAGTAAGCAAACACAGCAAAACAATTCCATCCACAACATGCAGTGAAAACTACGAAAAATCCGGCACACAGCAGTAAAGTAAACACCGGCCTATCCTAGATCTAAAGTTGGTTGTCCTAGCACATCATCTAAAGTGTGTGAGAAAGGTCGTGTGGCTGGGATAGATCCTAAAGTAGGTTATTAATTAAAGTTGTCTAAAAGTTTGGATTTGTTAAGGCTTAAAAGGGGATTTAAATTAAAATTTAAATATTAATGAATTAAGAATTTTAATTAAACATATTTTAAAAGTTAATTGATTGCTACCTTTGTTTCACACCGAGGCCGTGAAGTTTATTTCACCTTCCTTAGGGCTAAGCTAATAGCCTCGTAGGCCTGGGTTACCCAGTAGCAATCGGGGTTGATTAAGTTATTTAAATTGGTTAGAATTAAAAGAGTGGATTAATATTAAAAAAAAGGTTAGTTACTGATTTTAAAAGCTTGATTAATTTAAGTTTTCCATTAATTGATTCGTGGCGTTGTGCCACCAGGCTCGAGGAACCTGCCTCCTTAGGACACTTAGCCCCGCAGCCCGGAGTAGTCCAGCCGATAAACCAAATTAATGTAATTGAATTAGAGATTTTAAAGCGTTAAATAATTAAAAATTAATCTATTTTAAGGTTTAACACCCCTTAGAATCCATTCGTGGCGTTGTGCCACCAGGCTCGAGGAACCAGCCTCCTTAGGACACTTAGCCCCGCAGCCCGGAGTAGTCCAGCCAATAAACTTCAACTTTAGGGTGGTTGTTGTGTTTTGAAGGGTTTGTTAAGTGTTTTAAGAATTAAACCAATATTTTTTGGAGTTTTAGAGTGATTTGAGCTTTATGAATTTTTGAATATTTTAATCATTTAATTAAAGGGTCAAAAGTTGAATTTTTTATTAAGCTCAAATTATAGAATGTTTGTATTTTATTAAAATACTAGACCTTACTACGATCAGTTAGAAGGTAAGTACGTTGAAATCGGATTTTTCTGCATTTTATTACAAAGGTTTGAAGTTTTGAACTAGATTTGAACTAGATTTGACCGGTTTGTTGACTTTTTGAAATATTGCAGATTTCTAGAATTTAATATTTTTGATAAATACTAGGAATTGAATGCAAGTGAGTTTGGGTGATTTGGATTTTTCTGGAATTAGTTATGAATGTTTGAAGTTTGGGTAATTATGGAATTTTTGAAAATTACTTAATTAGAGGGCCATTTTATGATTTTTCTCCAAATGAGTCCCAAACTCCTTGAAATCAACTCCAAAGGTCAGAAATGACCTAAGGAGAGATTTCCAAGTGTTTTGGAAATTTTTGGAATTTTTAATATTTTTTAATTAATTAAATGAATTAAATATTGATTTTCACTTAAAATTAGATTAAGGTTAAGATTGCTGTCAAATAATTTTGGTTTTAATTTCATGGGTTAAGGGTTTACTTCTGGTCAGTTTGAGGGTTTATATGCAATTTTTGGATTTAAATTGGATTTATTACAATTTTTAGAAGTTCTAAAGGCTTAATTAAGGGTTTAAGACTTAGAAAATTAATTAGGGGACCTAATGATCTCAAAAATCAGTGAAAATTTCTCTAGGGGTTGAGGGTGTCACTAAGTTCAAATGTTCAAAGTTTCAACTCAAGGGAAAGTGAATCCTAATTATGGAAATTTTTCTAAGTTTTCTATACATGAATCCTTAATTATTGTCCTTAATTATGTCGCTAATCTTGATGGGCTTGAATCAATGTTTGAACTAACCCTCATACTCAATACACAAGGCATGCATGAATCACATAAACACATTCAATACCTAAATCTAGGAGAGCCTTAGACTAAGTGGTGTGTGCACCTTAAGCATGGAATTAACTAATTAATATAATTAAGACAAAATTAATGAATAATCAAGGAATGATTATCCACTAATCATCCCCATTAATTCCATTCAAACATGCTCAATCAACATTTAAGATCTCAAATAAAATCTTGAACACTTAAGGATTTACATATATATAGTTTCAAAAATATATATTAAAATACATAAATATAAATGGATTTATATATATAAATAGAAATATATATTATAAAATAATTAAATATATTATTAAAATACATGTTAATGAGTTGAAGGATTCACTGATCTCCATAGAAGTTTGAAAATAATAAAAGATTTTTCTTATATTTTTTTAGATACTTAATATTTAATTAAATATAAAAAAGGGTTAATAAGCTTCAATAATTCAAAATACCATCAAAATCTATTCCAATAGCATTGAAAATTTTTCTGGAGACCAGCCATGCACTCAACAACATGCATGCCAAATTTCAAATAAAAATAATTTATACATAATTAATTAAAAATAAAATACATATTTCTGTATTTCTTAAATTACTAATAAAATAATAACCAAAAGAGTAAGATTTTATTTTTAAAATAAACTAGATGAAATTCTGAAAATTTTGATATATTATACTTAATTTTTGGTTATATATTTGATTTACTGTGATTTTCCAAAGTTTCTGTAATTAAAATTAATTAAAACACATTTTTTTTAATTAAACGGCGGCGGTCAGACACGCGGCACGCTGGGATTGGCGGGATCGAAACCGCGCGACGGCGGGGACACGCGTCGGCCACTGGCCGCTTCACGCGGTTTTCACTTAACCACGTCAGCGGCGCGTGACAGCCGTTGGATTAACCGCGGGTTTGATCCAACGGATGAGATCAGATCCCGCGGTTTGATCTCCCCAGGAGAAGATCAAACGGTGGAGATTCGATCCCGCCGTTCCGAATGGACGGCCCTGATCCCGCCGGTCGATCGCTCGAACGCTAAACCGAATACACGGTCGAACCAAAGCGCGGAACGACAAGATCTAGACCGTTGATCGCGTGATCAACGGTCTAGAAAACGTACATCTGCAGCGAACTGCGAATGTCGCCCTAGGATCCGTTTTTTGGTTCGTTCTCCCGATCGGGTGGACCAAATCGCTTGAAATTTTAAACACAGAGAGCAGGCATGAACAGAAATAGTGGGGAAGGATTCGTTTTAGCTAAAACCCTAAAGACATAAAACTATTTAGATTTAACTAATGTGACCTAGATCTAGGGTTTTAGGGAGTTATACCGTTAGATCTTCGAAATTTCTGGATGGTTGAGCTTGTAGATTGTCCAAGTGAAGATTCCCAGCGAAAATCCAAGCTCGAACGCGTCTAGATCGGTTGCTATGGGCTTGGGACGGTCTAGGTGGTGGTTTCGCCGGAGAACTCACCGCCGGTGACGTGCAACCACTTGGATTTTGTAGTGGGAAGGTAGAGGAGGCCCTGGAGATTCAAAACGAACTGAGAGTTCGGTCTGGGAGGCTAGGGTTAGTGAGAGAGGCTGCTTTGATCAATGATGCTCAAAAGTTGCCTTTCTCCCTATTCAAACGAGCTGGGCTAGATTGGATGGCTAGGATTAATGGAGGAGCTCCCTAGATGGTGCCACATGTCCCTGGGACAGCTAGAAGGCTGCCTCAAAGGCTGGCCAAGCCTTGCCTCCATTGGGTGGACTTGGGACAAGTGGGGGGGCCATTGCCATTTTAGGCTAAACCAGGCCCTGAGCTTGGTTAGGAGAGCTCCAAGTGAGCTTTAGGACATTAAGGGGTCGGCCTTGGGGAGTTAAATCAGGGAAAAAGGTCTAAAAGGTTGATTAAGACCTTTTAAAAGGGTTTAAGCCCTTGGTTTGACTAAATTGACCAGTCAACTGGTCAATGAAGCTGATGTGGCATCCAAGCAGGTCATGGAGTCCTTCTAAGTGGCTGGATGGGTGTGGCTTGAGCTAGGTCCAATGGGTTGAAAGTTTTGACCATATAAATGGTCACTTAAGCCTTGAGTTGACTGGTTGACCAGTCAACTCCATCAAGGGTTATGAAATTTTCAATTAGGTGATTCAAATGAGTTGATTAGGTGGATTGGAGAGTGGTTCCAAGAGCCAAGCATGTCAAATGGATTAAGAAAGCTTAATGGGCCTTTAATGGGCTTCTAGGCCAAAACTGGTTGACTTGGTCAACCAGTTGGGTTCAAGGGCTAGAAATGGGTTCAATAAATTCAGAATGTCATCCTGAGTCTATTGGATGTGGTCCCAGGGTTTGGAGGGGTCAATTTGGTCAAAATCACCATTTGAGCCCTTAAGGACTTGTTTGGTCAACCTAGGTTGACTTGGTCAACCAGGTTGACCCAGGGACTGGGTTTGGGCTCAACAGGTTTGAAAAGGCATTTGGAGACCATTAAGGGTAGTTCCTGGGTCTGGGGAGGTCAAATTGATCAAAATCCCTATTTGGGTCCCTAAGGGCCTGTTTGGTCAACCTAGGTTGACTTGGTCAACCAGGTTGACCCAGGGTCTGGGTTTGGGCTCAACAGGTTTGAAATGATATATTGAGGTCAATGGAAGTGGTTGGGTGACTTAGAGAGGTCATTTGGGTCAAAACACATGTTTGGACCCTTAAAGGGCCCCTTGGGTCAAACCAGTTGACTTGGTCAACCAGGTTGACTCAAGGGTTGGAAATGGGTTCAAAAGATTTGAAATGACATTTGAAATTTGTCAAAGGTGGTTGCATCCCATTTGGAGCTCATGTGGTTTGAAATCCCCATTTGAGCCCCATAGGGGTATTTTGGTCAATTTTGACCTATTGGTCAACTATGGTCAAAAATGGGTCTGAAAAATGCAGTTTACTGCTCAATGGGTTAAATTCAAAGGTCTGGAAGTGATTGGAGGCTTGGATAAGGGTTCCAAGGTCAAAATCTCAAAAGGGTTATGCTCAGTGGCATAGGCTGTAAATATTTGAAGGTTTTACAGCCTTTGAATTTTAATTCAGATTCTGGGGTTGGAGACCTCATAATGAGCTCAAAATTGGAGGGTAGCCTTTAGAGACATGTCTTATCACTTTGCAAGTGATAGACCCCGAATCAGAGGCCACTTGACTGGGTTTTGAGATATTTGAAAAATCTCTGAAAAGGGTGTTTAGGACAGGGCTTTAAAGGTTTGAATTTGAGTTTAGACTTCTGGATTTGGATTTGATTTGAAGTTTAAATTAATTTGGACTTGAATTGGATGGAGTTTGAGATTCAAATTGGTCACAGGTAAGAATCAAATTGAAATTGAAATGGATTAAATATAGGAATTGATTTAAAATTGAGGTTGATCAAAGGTGGAGGTTGATTTGGAGTGATCCTAAGATTTTAGGAGAATTCTGAGATCTAGGATTTAAAGGAATCCTAGGCTCTAGAATAGGCTCTAAGGTCTAGTTCTAGGAAAGATCCTAAGGTCTAGAGTGGATCCTAGGGTCTAGGATTAAATTTAGAATCTGGAAGGGTCTTAGTGACCTCATACAAAAATGAGGTCAACAAATGGACCCCCAATGTGTGTGGTAGAAGGAACTTCTGCTGCACACATTGGCGTTGACCGAGTGGAAGTAGAATTTTGGGAGTGAAAGGGAGATCATCTCCCATCCTCAAGCCTATAGGATGCTAATGGAAGGCTTACACCTATTGGATAAAGAAAACTGGTAAAACCAAGGTAGGGAATATTAAACCTTGGGTCTAAGGAAGGGCATCACCCAACCTTAGGTCTACAGGATGCTGATAGAAGACTTACTCCTAGTAGACGGATCAACTGGAAAACCAAGGTAGGGAATACCTAGCCTTGGGTCTAAGGAAGGGCATCACCCAACCTTAGGTCTACAGGATGCTGATAGAAGACTTACTCCTAGTAGACGGATCAACTGGAAAACCAAGGTAGGGAATACCTAGCCTTGGGTCTAAGGAAGGGCATCACCCAACCTTAGGCCTATAGGATGCTGATAGAAGACTTACTCCAAATAGGCAAATTAACTGGAAACCAAAGTAGGGAATACCTAGCTTTGGGTCTAAGGAAGGGCATCACCCAACCTTAGGTCTACAGGATGCTGATAGAAGACTTACTCCTAGTAGACGAATCAACTGGAAACCAAGGTAGGGAATACCTAACCTTGGGTCTAAGGAAGGGCATCACCCAACCTTAGGCCTATAGGATGCTGATAGAAGACTTACTCCAAATAGGCAAATTAACTGGAAACCAAAGTAGGGAATACCTAGCTTTGGGTCTAAGGAAGGGCATCACCCAACCTTAGGTCTACAGGATGCTGATAGAAGACTTACTCCTAGTAGACGGATCAACTGGAAACCAAGGTAGGGAATACCTAACCTTGGGTCTAAGGAAGGGCATCACCCAACCTTAGGCCTATAGGATGCTGATAGAAGACTTACTCCAAATAGGCAAATTAACTGGCAAACTAGGATGGTGCCACGAAGGGCGTACTCCACCACTAGCGAATGGGAATCAGGATGGTGCCACGAAGGGCGTACTCCACCACTAATCTCCGGGTCAAATGCCAGGGTGGTGCCACAGAGGGCGTACTCCACCACTAGCGGGTCTAATCCTAAGGGAAGGAAGGACCTAACCTTAAGGAAAAGGCGAAGAGCGTAAAAACTTAAAAAAAAAAGGAAGAATCAAGCTATAAATCAAGAAAAGGAAGTTTTATTGATTGATAAAATGAGCTACATCAAGCATAGTATTTCTTAAGGAAACGCCCATTAACAGGTAGCATTGGGTGGTTCCCTTTACAATCTACTAACTGATACGAGCCTCCTTCGTAGACAGTCTCTATAACGAAGGGTCCTTCCCATGTAGGTTCAAATTTGCCTCCCAGCTTTCGATGGGCCAAGATAGGCCTCCGAAGGACCAATACCAAGTCTCCCGCTTGGAAGGTCCTAGGTCGCACTAACTTATCATGGGCTTGAACCATACGGGATTTATACAACTCTAAACTTTGTTGAGCTTGGAGACGTCGCTCTTCAAGGCCTTCGAGTTCTTCCAATCGTAGTTTTGCATTTTGTTCATTGGTAATTTGATTCTGAACTGCAATTCTAAGCGAAGGGATTTGTATTTCCAAGGGTAGAACAGCCTCAGATCCATACACTAATGCAAACGGGGTGGATTGGGTCGGGGTTCTATAAGTGGTACGATAAGCCCACAGAGCTTCCACCAACCGCTCATCCCACTGTCGTTTGTTATCATCAAGGGTCTTTTTGACAATTTGCACCAAGGTTTTGTTGAAGGCCTCGGCCAATCCATTCGCCCGAGGGTAATAGATCGTCGAATATCTCCAATCAATATTATGGCGCCTTACAAAACTATTGATCTTTGTAGACTTGAATGCGGACCCATTATCGGATATGATTCTGCGGGGTACGCCGAATCGATATACAATATGGTCACGAAAGAATTTTAAGACATGGTGTGATGTTACGTTTCGTAGGGGAATTGCTTCCGCCCATTTTGAAAAGTAGTCAGTTGCTGCTAATATGAAACGATGACCTCTCGCGGAAGGAGGGTCAATCGGCCCAATGATATCCGTGCCCCAACTTTCAAAGGGCCACGAGGCTATCGTAGGGTGTAACACATTAGGCGGCTGATGTAAAACCACACCATGGACCTGACATTGATGACAGAGCTTTGCCGTATTCATGCAATCGTCAATCATTGTAGGCCAGTAGTATCCAAGTCTTTTAATCTTTAATTTCATTTTTGGACCCGATTGATGAGCACCGCACAGTCCTGAATGAACTTCATTAACAATTTTCTGGGCTTCTCGCTTGTTCAAGCAGCGCAGCCACATGTGATCCAAAGACCGACGGTACAACAGATCGTTAACTAGTGCATATGATAGGGCCCGTTTCTTAATCTGGTTGGAGAGTGATTTATCCTGGGGAAGCTTCCCTTCTTTAAGGTAATCGACTAAGGGTCGTCTCCAATCGCCTTCTTCGTCAGTTGTCGAAGAGGCAGAAAGGATCTGAAGGGGAGTCTTACTGATATGTTCCAAATCTAAAAGGGAGAGAGCCTTACGACCCTGTACCTCTATAGGGATGGAATCCTCCTCAGGACATGCAAATTCCTTTGCAAGTTTTGCTAGGGCATCCGCCGCAGAATTGCTTCCACGGGGAACCCTATACAAAGTAGCAACGGGGATTTGTTCCAACAAGTGAAGTGTGTACTGGTGATATTTTAGGAGATTCGGATTCAAGACTTTATAAGTTCCGGCGACTTGGTTAATAACTAGTTGGGAATCTCCAAAGATCTTAATCTCTTTAATCTCCATTAGAATTGCAAGTTCCAAACCAGTTATCAGAGCTTCGTATTCAGCCTCGTTGTTTGTACAAGGCTCCGATAAGTGGTAGGAAAAATGCATCATTCCTTTTTCTGGTGTAATAAAAATTAGACCGACTCCAGCCTTTCCAGGAATTACAGATTGTTGGGTCGCAATCCTACGAGAGGATGCTGCCCCATCAAAATATAATTCCCAGATGGCCTCGCTAGATTCCCCCAAACTCATGATTTGTTCGTCAGGTAAGTCATCATTCAGAGGAGAATCTGCTGGCAGCGGGTGTGCTGCCAGAAAGTCGGCAACAGCCTGTCCTTTCACAGCACGAAGAGGAGTGAAAGTAATCTCAAATTGCAACAATATCATAGACCAGCGAGCTAAACGTCCTGACAACGTAGGTCGGGTCATAAGATATTGCAAAGGATTAACTCTTGAAATCAGACTGATTGAGTGGGAGAGCATGTAATGCCTTAGTTTCTGAGCTGCAAAAACTAAAGCAAGACAATGCTTCTCAATTGACGGGTATCGAATTTCAGTAGGAATGAGTCTTCGACTAAGGTAGTAGAGAGCATTCTCTTTTCCTTCGTCGTTAACTTGAGCTAACAGAGCACCTAAAGACTCATCTAGAGCTGCGGTGTAGAGGATTAATGGCTTTCCGGGAATCGGAGCTGCCAAGACTGGCGGGTTAGAAAGGTATTGTTTGATATCATCAAAAGCATTTTGACACTTCTCGCCCCATACGAATTTAATATCCTTTTTCGCAAGGACAGAAAAGGGTTGACATCTCCCGGAAAGATTAGAAATAAACCTTCTTATATATGCCAATCTACCTTGTAGAGACCTTAACTGAGTAAGGCTCTTAGGGGATGGCATATCTAAGATGGCTTCAATTTTAGCAGGATCTATCTCGATTCCGCGGTGCCTCACTACGAATCCTAAGAATTTCCCCGAAGCGACGCCGAAGGCGCACTTCAAGGGGTTCATTTTCAAATCGTAGCGGCGCAACCGTTCGAAAACAACTCTTAAGTCATACAGGTGAGCCTCTTTAACCTTGCTCTTGACAACTAAATCATCAATATAACATTCAACTTGATTATGAATTAAGTCGTCAAAGATACGGGTCATGGCCCGTTGGTAGGTTGCTCCGGCATTCTTTAGGCCGAATGGCATTACCTTATAACAAAAGATTCCAATAGGGGTTCTGAACGCCGTATTTCTCTCATCTTCAGGGGCCATCTTGATTTGGTTATAACCCGATGAGCCATCCATGAAGGAGAAAATAGCATGTGAGGAGGCAATGTCCACCATGAGTTCTGGTATTGGTAGGGGGAACTCATCCTTAGGGCATGCCTTATTCAGATCCCTATAGTCGACACAAATCCGAATCTGACCATTTTTCTTTCGAACTGGCACGACGCTGGCCACCCAAGAGGGGTATTATTCCTCTCGGATGAATCCGGCCTCTGCCAATTTCTTAACTTCAGAAACGACTTGTTGCTCAATCTCTAAGCGCATGCGTCGAGGAGCTTGTTTAACAGGGATGGCATCATGCCGAACCCCAAGTTTGTGAACTACTACCTCAGCAGGCAAACCTGGCATTTCGTCATATGTCCAGGCAAAGCAATCCCTAAACTCGAATAACAACTGGATTAAGTCTTGAGTTTCACCCTCGCTCAACAGAGTACTTATAAAAATCGGACGGGGGTCATCATCGTTTCCCAAGTTAATTTCTCTTAACTCATCGACTGTCGACTTAATTTCCTCTTCAAATTCAGGGGGTGCATCCCGAACTTGAAGATCATCGGGATCGTCTAAAGTCTCCAAACAGAGCCCATCCAAAGGACAAGGAGGATCTGTAGGGACATTCGGAGAATCGAGATGGTAAGTTATCATTAGGAAATACTCATCATCGTCGAATGAACTAACTGTTCCAAAGCCAATACCACTCATTGGATTTTTATTTATTTTTGTTCGCCAAATATTCTCGTGGTATCTAGCTTGACCCTTAGTCCATCGGTATGGTATAGAACCTTTAGAAAAAGTATTTCTTACACAAACAGGGAAGTAGCCGAAAGGTAATTCCATTAATTCATTAAAATCTGCCTCCTCAAGGGTTACATCACCTTCGTCCCTTGCGGAGGAGGAGCCAGGAAAGAATTTCTGGACTTTCTTAACTTCACCATCCAAGTTAGGGGCCACTTTGACTTCCAACCCTACGACCCTGCCTGCCGACAGTGGGGTCAGAGAAAGGGCCTCAATCCTTCTAGTGAGCTTTTCATACATTGTTAATTCAGGCTTGTCACTTTTAACTTTTGAAATATCTACCTCAGGGTCACTGTCCTGGTCTAAGGTAAGATCAAATTTTGGAGGAGTATTTATGTTTTGATAATCGAGAGAGAGGGCAGCACCTTGACTTTCTAGCTCACTATCGGAATCTGATTCCAAATCAATGTACCCGGGTGCTGCTCTCCTGTCTAATGAAGCACGGCCTCGACCTCGTGCCCTTAAAGCCATCCTCCCACCTCTTTGAGGTAATGTGCTTGGAGGTCTAAGGACAACAATATCAGAGTCGTCTTCACTACTCGATTGAATCATTTCTTGATTGATATTCTTATCTTTTTCTTTCTTTTGGTTGAATTTTTATTCAACCATTTTCTCCTCAAATTTTATCTCTAATTTAGAATGGGACGAGGACCCTTTTTGGTACAAAATATGCAGCATCTTCGTAGATCCCAATTTCTTGAATCGAGAATGGTTGCAAATCACCCTTAATCACATGTTCAATGCCATCTCGTTGATACTTAATGCATTGGTGCAGGGTAGATGGAACCATTCTATATTCGTGAATCCAAGGTCTACCTAGAAGTGCGTTAAAGGACGTAGTTGAATCAATTATATGAAATTTAGCTTCAGTTTTTAAACCTCCTATCTCTAGGAGTAGAGTGATCGAACCTAAAGCTCTCTCGCCCTTCTCGTTGAACCCACGAAGCACCAACCTATCGGTTGAAAGCTTGCTAGTATCAACTCTGAGATAAGCAAGGGTCTTTATGTTCATCACGTTGACCGATGCACCCGGATCAACAAGGACTCTTGATAACTTGAAATTTCCCACATCTACAGTAATGTAGAGGGGACGATTGTGGTCAGCAGTTCTCAAGAGTAAATCTTCGTCTGAAAAGGTAACCCCAGGACCTCTTTGAAGTAGAGAGCCTCACCTTCTGAAGTTGCAGCCAACTGTGTTAAGCAAATCTCGGGATCGAGAAGTGCTTTAATTAGAGACTCCCTCATTTCTTTGGAGAGAAGGAGGGCGTCGTAAATACTTAATTTTGCTGGCAACTTCCTAAGGTGGGCTAGAACATTGTAATCAACCTTAGGAACGACAGACTCGAAACCCGGAGGAATTAAAGGGAATTCTGGTTGTTGAGGGGAATCCGGACTTAGATTTTCGAATGAAGGTTGCTTGCCTTTATCCTGAGGGGGCAACCTAGGGGGTAAGACTTTACCGCCACGGAGTTGCACCTGCTCGACGTCTTCGGGCGGGCAAAAACTAGGGCAGTGTCTACACACACCATAGGTGTTGGATCATCATTTTCTGAAAGGAGTCAGAATCTGA